>BQNB010054284.1:0-39612 GCA_026074375.1 Tanacetum coccineum | reverse complement strand
CTACAACCTTTTAAAAGACCTCTTAGATAGTAATAAATAATGCTTGCACCTAGAGGTGGAGGTTTGATCCTTTACCAAACCCATGGTAATTTATATGCTATGACAGGTAATGAGTGTTGATTTTCCGTTTCCCCCTTATGTTATAATTTATTATACACCCAAGTGAAAGAGAGAATCTCAAACACTTATGTGAGGTGCTAGTATATATTTTCCGTGCTTTTAATTACGAGGTCTAGAAAGCTTGTGTTGTAAAATATGTTTAAAGAGTAGGTAAAATGACCCCTCATATTGTTATTGTCTAGGTAGAAATGCCCATTTGCTTGAGGACAAGCAAATCCCAAGTGTAGGGGTATTTGATGAGGTGTCATTTTATACATTTTTTCGGGGTCGTTTAACCCCCTAAATCGTGCATTTATGCCCAAAATAGGTACTTAATCATTCATTTTCAGGTATTTCGCATTTGAAAGACATTTGGAAGAATTACACGTGACTTGGGCTCATTTGGAGAAGAAACGGACAAGACTATGGACCTACACCAACATCACTCAAGATAATGTCATCAGCAGCTGGAAAGAGAGAATCCCAAACACTTATGTGAGGTGCTAGTATATATTTTACGTGCTTTTAATTACGAGGTCTAGAAGGTTGTGTTTTAAAATATGTTTAAAGAGTAGGTAAAATGACCCCTCATATTGTTATTGTCTAGGTAGAAAAGCCAATTTTCTTGAGGACAAGCAAATCCTAAGTATAGGGGTATTTGATGAGGTGTTATTTTATACACTTTTTCGGGGTCGTTTAACCTCCTAAATCGTGCATTTATACCCAAAATAGGTACTTAATCGTTCATTTTCAGGTATTTCGCATTTGAAAGACATTTGGAAGAATTACACGTGACTTGGGCTCATTTGGAGAAGAAACGGACAAGACTATGGACATACACCAACATCACTCAAGATAATGTCATCAGCAGCTAGAGACGGCGTCACCATTACAACGTGACGCCATCACAACGAAGACCAAGACATGGTCACTAGATCTCATGACGGCGTCAGAGTACACGACCCATCCCATTATCTAGAATATTCTCTATCATGACGGCGTCACGACTAAAATGCGACGCCGTCACAGCGATTTTCCTATATATAAAAACCCGAATTTAGAGTTTTGAGTGTGTAACTTTAGAATAAAAAGAGGGTACAAACCCTAGTTCGTTTAGCAGCTATTAGGGACGATTTTAGGGCCTAAAACCCTATTGTACTTCCTCCAACTCATGTTTTAATCAAGTAAGGTTTACTTAATCATTTAATATGTCTTGTTGTGTGATTATTTATTGTTCTCGCTTTATCATTAACATGCTTGGCTAAATCTCCTATTGTGTTTATTTATGATTGTATGAAACCTAGAATGTAGATCTTAGTGGTGTTGCTTCTTGTGATGGATGTGCACGTTAGGTCTTAGAAAACCAGCTTTTGTCTATATCGCTGTTGATATGTCTAGGGAAACGTGATTGTGTAGAAAGAATACCATCGGGTAATAGTCTTCATACTACCTTGCCCTTTAATATGGTTGATCTACTTTTAATGTATTTCACATGCACTTAATAGCTAAAACCAAACCAATCTCTCGAATAAATAATTTTACCTGCTTTCATAAAACATAAAAATACAAAAATAATCTTCTCTCAACCCTTAGAATTCTGTTAGACCGTGATCAAGCCTTCCCAACCTATTCCTTGTGTGAACGATAACAACCCCCTGAGTCTTGCCTATACTACTACTACAACGATTAGGTGCTCTGCCTAGGGAGTTGTAAAACTTCATGTAGAAGTCCTACGACGATCGCACATCAGATATTACGAAGATGGTGATGAATTTCATGAGTTATAGAAGATCGGTTTTGGTACATCATGTTATGCAACTTTATCTTTAAATCAAGTTCTAAAAGATTGGCAGTGGTTGTTGAAGATGAGGTGAAGAGCTTGATTGGATTGGTCTTCATAACATTGAGCACTGCTTTTGGCACATGTGTAGGCATTTGTTTCTTCATTTTAATTAGGAACTTTGCTTGGACAGACTCTTCTATAACTTCAAGAACATTAATTGTTGAAAGAGATTCCAGCTTCTAATCGTATTCTTTGAACTTCTTTTCAACTACTTTTTTGAAATTTAGTTTTGTATGCCTAGCTTGTAACAATTGTCATGTTTAGAGTCTAAATTTATCTATTACTTGAATATTTTATTGTTTTGCGAACATTCAATTTTTGCGTAAAACCGAGAAGTTACCCCGCGTATAACTGAAAAACATCATTAGACGCGTTCCGACTTTCGAATAAGTGTAGTCTTTTTATGACTATCATGTTTCGACTTATCGAGCATATATTTAATTTATTATATTTTTATTATAGACGTTGTGCGTTTTTAAATTTTACGGGTTACATAAATGTTAACTAGCTCATTTATGCAAGCATATTTATGCAAGCATGTTTATGCACATGCACAACTAGACCTCCTAAATAAATATCTTCCTTGCATGATATTCAAAATTGAGATCAAATTGGTCTCCTTTGTCTATCCTTGTGGTTCGTCCGCCCCTATCCAACCAAACACATCTCCATATCTTTCTCTAGCTTGTTCCCTTGGTAGCAATATTGTTTTGTCTTGCCTCCCACATGCCTTGGATGCCTTTATTTTGTGAAAACATAAATAAGACTAGGTTCATCTCATTCATTTTCATTCATACTTCTCTCAAAAAAACACACACACAAAATATTTACTCTCTTCTCTTCTCTCTGGCTCTAGGTTCGACGCACCACCCAAACAAACACACTTTTGTATTTTGGTTTTTCTTCTTCACAAATATTGTTGGTTAGTTACTAGTAATTCTTCGTTAATATTTTCGGGTTGTTCGAGATCTTGTTCGGGTTATATTCTAGTTCATTCCGGTTTAAAGATTCTTCATTCTTTCATCACGTTTTCTACACCTTGTAAGCCATATTAATCATCTTTTTTTTCATACACTTTTATTCATGTGCATATCTTGGGTACTTTCAAAAGCGTCATCACCCGTGTTTGCGAAAGCGATTTTTACAAGAAACTAACAAGATAAAATGAGGTTGTACAACTTATTTGTGTTTTTGAGTTTTTCTTAATTTTGTTGTACTTTTGGGTTAATATTGTGATTAAGAGTGTTAAAAGTGAATTATAAGTGATTAAAAATGGTTTAAGATAACTTTGTAACAATCGGTGGAAAGGATTATGTAGACTTGAAGTTGTTGAGTGTTGGTAACAATCGGCAGAAGGGATTTAGGTTAGTTTTGAAGTTGTGTGGTTTGCTGCCAAAAATATTGAGTAGGTTTGGGTATAAATACTTGCTGTCCAGATTTTTAACAAAGTAAAACGAGATGTTAAAATCACTTAAAAAAGTCGAGAGTCAAGAAATATATTAGTACCATTAAATACGAACGCGTGGATATTAAGAACGCTAAAACAGACCTAAAACGAGCGAGATATGACTAAATGAAGTTCAGACGAAAAATAGTATTTTCCAACTCAAAACTGTTTTCGACAGAATCTGTCCAATTTACATTTTTGGTTTTTCGACCCATTTCAAGTCCGAGTCGGGTAAAACTTATTGAAGAAAACTTGTAGAACGAGATTTTTCCTTGCAATGTAGCTTTTGACCGTTCCGTGAATCTTTAGAACGAAGGTGTTATACCCTCGTGAAAACTGACTAAAATATGGAATTTTATAAAAAATAATATGAGCTGTTTGGAAATTAAAATAAGGTTTTTGAGCGTTTTCGAGTCCGGACGAGCTATAAAATCCTTAACAAATATTATAGTATCACTTATATATTTTCTATGTGCGTCGAAAACTTTCTAAAAGTATTATTAATAAGCGAGATATGATTTATTAAAGTTAGTGACGTAAACTATACTAATAAAGATTTAACGACAGATAAAATTTGGTAACTAGACTTTGGTAAGAATACTTAGCGTGTTTTAGGCGAAATATAATTTTAACTGAAATATTTATAAAACGGATATTGTGCGGGAGTACTTAAGAATAATAAGTAGAAGTTTGTTTAAACGTCAGAACTTAATAAAATAGTAGTTTTTGGTTTAACGTCGAAACTTAATAAAAATAGTAACTTTCGTTGTGTGTCGAGACTTGATGAAAACAATATAACTTTTACGAGTACATATTTTGTCTTACTTAACTAAGACGCAAACACGTACGAGTGATGAGAACGTTATAAACTTCACACGTGCATCATTCACTATTGATTGCTTGAATCTAAAGCAATATACTTTAACTAGGTCGCGTTAGGACATTCGAGCTCATCTTTCACTTATTGATTTATTTCGATTCACCGCTTCGCTTAAGGTGAGCCCACGTAGGCCATCTTTTACTTATGTTTTTCTAGGGGGAAAATGATGCTCAAACGTTATTTTAAAATGTCTTGTGTTGTGTTAAACTATTCTTTTGGACATTATGCGAGTTTATTTTTCCGTATGTGCGATTTGTACCTATATTGTAGAAGTAAATTATCTCAGGAAGAGACGCCCATCATATCTAGGTAGGGTACCCAGTATACCTTTGAAAGGATACACCCACATTATTGAGTTATATTATTGGTATGTGCTTAATTACACATACCTTTTTCCATTAAAAATAGACTTAAACGACCAAAAACAGATAAAAACTGCCAAATATATGTTTGTTTTGCATTTGTATTGTGCAGGAAACGGATATCAAACAAAAGGACGAAAAACAAAGCCAAAGACGACAAAACTAAGCACGGAATGGAAAAGTGTGTGAAGACAAAATCAAATCAAAGCCAAAAGTCAATCATGTCAAAAAGTCATCAGAAATCAAAAACATCAAAGTCAACCCCGACAAAAGCAAGTCAACTCCGAGAAGACCTGTAGCAACAATATAACTTGAGGTGACACAATTTGCCAATGTCCTGGCGTGACGGGGGTATCATCCTATTTTTACAAAGCAAAAACCAGACAAGGTGTGAGTGCGAATCTGCATTCACTTAAAATAACAATAAAGTGTGCAAAACTGCCTAACCCCCATACTTTGTATTAACAGCACAAGGACTGTTTTTTTTTCAAGACAATAAGAGAAGATAGAGGGGGCATTCTGCCACAACCTCAAACCTTTAATTAATTAAAAAGGACGAAAAACTTAGCAAAAAAACCACTTATAACTTTGGTGACCAAAAGTTTGCCCATTTTCCCTCCTCCCCAACACTTTTATCCACCCACCCTTAAATCAATACCATTATACCACCTCAGGTCCCCCACCCCACAAACCTGTTTATAACAGGGTTTTTCCAACCATTCTTTCCTGCCCATTTTCCCCCCAAACCACTCACGGGTTAACCATCACTTTTTTATCCCATAAACCCCATTAAAACCTGGATAAACCCTACCCCCTGCCTCCACTAACCTTTTCCCAAAACCCTAAACAGCCTTTACATGTTGGCAATCCCCCTTTCCCCAATAATTTAAATTTTTGATGGCTTAGATGACTCAAAAGAAGCACTAGATGATTTCAAGGGCTGAGATTAGCTTTTGTCAAGCCTCTCACACAACTAACACACCCTTTGAAGCTCTCACAAGGAAAGCACAGCTGCAAGACCAAGCAAAGAAGAATTCGGCTATAAATAGGACCATTTTGTAAGCCTTAAAGGCATCTTAGCTTAATCTTAGTTTACTTGTAATTTTCTTTAAGTCATTTTACTTATTTTCAGCTTATTAAACTTTTTCTTTCAGCATTGTATTAATTTTAAAGTTTAATGAAATTTTGAGGTATTTAAGTTAAAATTCAATCTTTAAATTCCAAGTTTTAAGTTGTTAAATTGTGTTAAAGTGAGTTCAAAAAGCTCTTAGAATAGCTTATTTATAAGCTCTCTTCATTGAGTAAACTAAAAATTTAAGTAGAAAATACAAAAATCAAGAAAAACCTCCCAAAATTACCACAGCTTATAATTTTGGATGATAAGCCGGATATGGATGGGCTTATGGACTCACTAGCTTGTTAAATACAAGCTAGAGCTTTGTTGATTAAGCTCTAATGAGCATTGATAGCCTTGTTTAGAGCTAAGGCTTTTGTAAGTCTCTTTTCTTTGATTTTAAGCTTATTTAACTGCATTTGCTTATTTTCAGCTTAATTGTGCTTATTTTCTTTTTCATTATGCTTATGGATGCTTATTATTCATGTACAAGCTTTTGTCTTTGAGACCCTTGGCCTAAATCTCCTTAAAACAGCTTAAAAAGTCATTTTTAGAAATTAAAGGGGTGTTTGGGACAGTGACCAAAATGGGTAAATTTGGTTCATGCATGGGTTGTAGTCATTTAGTCAGCTTCATTTAGCTTAATTATAGTCTAAAAAGTAGTTTAGTCAAGTTTTTATTCATAAAATCTAAAAAACTAAGTTTGAATTAGCCATGTTGTGAATTTGAGGTTATTTCCTTTTGTAGACTAGCTCATTTTTTATTATTGGCTTAAGTGGTCTTTTGTGCTCATTTACATATTCATTTTAAGAGTCTTTAATGCAGTAAAGTGTGGTAGTATAAGTGTGAATTTGTGTTTGTGTTTAGGTAACATCCTGTCAAAGCAGTTTAAGCAGTTTTAGAAGTCATTTTTTAAGCTAAAAGTTAGATAAGCTATATACAGTATTAGGTTCTGAAAATGCAAGAATAAGCTAATTAGTATGTATGCTATATCTGTTTTAACTTATTTTTGTTTTTAATTTTCATTAGCTAACTTATTTTCAAGCCCAAAAAGCCACCCAAGGGCTGTTTGGTTGGCAGAAATGAGCTAATAAGCTCATTTGCTCATTTAAGGGTCTAAGCTGAACTAACTGCTTATTTGGTGTTGATATCTGCTTATTAGGCTAGATTAGCTTTCCTAAGCTTCTTTTTGTCCAAAAAGTTAGCTTATTAAAGCTTTCTCAGCTTAAGTCCCTTTTGGCAGTACTAACTCAAAAGTTAGTACTGCTGTTTTTAAGTCTATTTTTTTGCTCATTAGTTGTTCAAAATAAGCTTAAATTGTTTTTTCTTAAAGTCTTTTATGTCCTCTTTTCCTTTTTATAGCTTATAAGTGATTAAGAGTCTGTCTAAGGGCTTATTTATAAGCCTAAAGTATCTTAAAGGGTTGTTTGGCTTTGTTTTGCCCTGGTGCAAAACAGCCAATTGGCACTCCTTTTTCTTGGCTTATTTAAGCTGGAAAACTTAAGCTTTCTACATTTTCAGAAAGCCTATAAGCTCTTTAATAAGTCCCCAAAAGCCCAAACCTTAAGACACCTTCTAGGTGGCTTATTTTTAAGCTAAGAGTTGGCTTTTGGCTGTTTTTCAAACAGCCTTAAGCTCAAAAGCTCAATTAGCTTATTTGAGCTTGTGGCTTATTGCTTTTGCTTATTTCTTGTTGCATTAGGTGTATTAAATTAGTTTAGATAGCTTTTTAGGAAATTTAGCTTATTTTAAGCTTTTTAGAGCTTATTTTCAAATCTGCCAAAAAGTCCCCTGGTGCAAAAGCCTGTTTTGACAGCTTCTTTAAGCTGTCATTCAGCTTACCATTTTCTTTCTTTTTAGCATTTTTGGCTAGCTTATAGGGTGTGCTTTAAGCCCCTATAAGCTCAGCCATTGGGTCCCACTTTAAGGGCTTAAAAATAAGCCCTAAAAGTGCCCCAAGGGCCTGTTTGGCCTGTAGCCAAACCCCCTTTGGCTGAAATTGCTTATTTTAGCTTATTTCTCTTTCATTTTGGCTTATTTATGTTTAGGGTAGCTTATTAGGTTAGTTTAGGTTAAATTTTCCTTAGTTAGCTTTGCTTAGAGCTTATTGCAACTTATTTGAGTGCTTAGCCTAAATCTCTAAGTGATTAAGCTTTTCTAAGCTTATTACTCTTTCAAATTTGCTTATTTAGGGCCTGCACTTGCTCATTGTAACTAGTAGAGTTTAAGTTGTTAGCTAGTTAGCTTTTTATAGCTTATTTGCATAAGTTATAACTTTTTAAGAATCCAAAAAAGAAAAAAAATAAGCCTTAAGCTTACTTAAGCCATTCTGTCACTTTTAAGCTCATTTTCCAGCTTATTTATAAGCTTTTGTAAAAACTTGTAGTTATAAAAATTGCTTATTTATAAGCCCTTTTTAAGTTTGTTAAAAAAGTTTTCAAAAAAAGAAAGAAAGGGGAAAGTGGGAAGTCAGGGGTGAGCAAGACTCGAACCCCCGACCTCTACCACTCTCACCCTTTATAAACACAACACACACTACCGCTGCGCCCTTGGGTCTTTTCTGTTAGACCTTTGGGCGCTTTGGTATTTAAAGGTGTTTTGGCCCATTAAGCTTATAAGCTGTTTGGGCTTATTTCTCGGCTTATTTGATAAGCTGGTTTCCCCAGCTTATTTTTCTTAGGACCCTTAACATTTTAGCTATTTTGTGTAAATTTTTCAGATTTTTTTATAAACTTTTAGTATTTTTTATAATTTATTTTCTTTAAAAACTTTAAAAAATCATAAAAAATAAAATATTAATCAGAAAAATATAAATCTTTTTTCTAAAATTTTCTTTTTTCATATATTTTGTAGGAAAAATATAAAAGTTTCTGTAGGATTAATTTTTCAAAAATTTACTTTTTAAAGAACGGGATTCGTTCCCGTTCTTGTCTTGACTCGTTTTTGGGTCAAACGACCTCCGTTTTTAGTCTAGTTTTTTTTAAACTTCGTTATTTGTCATTTAGAATCTATTTTAGCTTTTAAATTTGTTCTAGGGTTTAATTTGCAAAATTTAGGTTTTTAGCCCTCGTTTTTCGTGCCCGTTTTAGGTTTTAAGTTATATAGCTTTCGTTTTTAGGTTTTATCTAATCATTTTTGTATATTTAATTGGTAGAAATAGAAAACCCATCATAACCTTGTCATATTCAAACATCAATCATCAATCCGTCATTCGATTTTCCATTCAAGCCTCGTTGGGACATAACGACCCGGGAACTCATACTTCCGGTTTCATATATATTTTATTTAGTGAATTTTGACTTCTTGCCTTGGTCAAAGGTAATTGGTTGAGTGTTTGCTTATATATTATATATATATATATTATTGACGAATCAATTTTTGGCGCCGTTGCCGGGGAGGCTGTGAAAACGATTATCGTTACGTTTGACAATTTGTGTTTGAATCTGTGAATATTCTCTTCTATAAAAATATAAAAAGTACAAATATATTTTTCATTTTCTTTTATTAGTATAACTATCATATAAAAACAAAAGAAAAACCAAAAATATAAAAACAGGAACAAAAAAAAAATAAAAAAAATAAAATTCACAAATTGGTAAAATACCAAAATATAATATTCTCAATTGAGGTATTATCATAATAACTTCCGGTGAACTTGTTGGTTCCCAACTCGAACAAAAGATTTAAAAACTTGCCATTTGTGTCGCTTACGACGTACGGCTCACCTTAAAAGGTTAAACAAACTAAAAAGTGGGTATAAGGAGGGTTGTTCCGAGGAACTACGACCCGAAAGGAGAAATAAGCTTCGCGCTATTCCTACTCCTCCGCTCACCTGTGCGTTTATCTTTTTGAGAGCTACCGTGAAGTAAGTAGATTATTTGGTTGAAGTTGTCAAACTTAATCTAACAGGGTAGGTTAAGGTGTAAGGGTGTAACGAAACAAATAGTTGGTGTAATTCCTAAAGGATTGGCTCTACGAGTTGTTCTATTGGATCTTCACTCTAAAGATGAGAGTGGAAAATGGTTTAAACTGGAGGTTAATTAACCGGTGTAGTTAGTTAATAAGCAACATGTAAAGGCGATTTGAGTGTAATCCTAAAATTTACCAATTTAAACAAGTTACTCCAATTAAATCCATAATACTCATTATAGTGGTCTCGAGTGATATACCAAGCCAAGTTCTAAAGTCTACAACATCACCGACACACTCATATTTTGTGGAATTTAGGTAAACATTTGGAAACGGATAGGCTAAATTCTTATAATATCTAGCAAGGGTTATTGTGTGCGGGTTATGTATCAAGTAATTTCACAAAATTATGCTTGAAAATTTTAAATTTTGAGCATAATTTAAGCATTTTAATATGAAAATTAGGACAAGTAAAATTCTAATTCCACTCCCCACTTGAATTATACAACGTCCTCGTTGTATAGATAAAACATTAAATACGAGAATTTAAAAAGAATTAGATGAGGAAAACTCCTAATATTTGCTCGGTAGATTCTCCATGTTGTGTTTATGAGCAAGATTGTGTGCTGAAAAAGCGTCTAAATCCTAGCACGAACAACACACACAGAATTCTAGAAAATATGCATTTCACCAAATTCGTCGATATTTCTTTCACGGGGTCCTGTATAAAATATAGGAAGAACATGTGCATTCTTATCTTGGTACCTACGGTTAATTTAAACTAAACTAAACTAAATACGGGTCAGTTTTGGTGGATACGACATATCAGGTTAGTGAATAGCCGTATTCCAGAACTGACAATAATGTTTTTAAGGTGCAATAAAAAATAAAGACTGATAACATCCAGACAATCAATACGCCGTATGGTATGGAGCGGATACGCCGTATTGGTGTCTGGGAAGACAGACTCGAAAAATTAAATAACAATCCGAGTTGTCCCCCGGGAAGCACTTTTGTTTACAGCGAAGTCTTTAAGTTAGACTTGTCTTCAGCTTTTCTTCACTCGGCTCTAGTCACCATCCATCCTTCGTCCATTTTCCGAAAAATTTCTTGGTAAGCTCGGCATGCCTCTTCTCTTGTGATCGTAAGATCATCGTATTCGTCTTCTTTTACAGCAACATACTCTTCATCATTATTGAACGAATATTTGATCATCATATATCTCCTTATATTGCACACCGGTATCTCATATAATTCTTCTCTCTTATTATCTTCATGATTTATCTCATAAGCATCATCATAGTTTTTAGTGCAATGATTACTTATCTCGAGGCGGTATATCATTCTTAAGACTTAGGCGTTACTTCTTCCTAAGACCTAGACACGTAGAATCCTGTCACAATTAAATGCATCCGCATAAAGCATCCTTATTTGCTGATTATAATCTATCTTAGGGATTAAAGCAATGGTGATCTTGTTAAACCCTAGCTCATAAAGACTTTACCCACTTACTGCTTAATGGCAATTCATACACTAGTAGTCCACTAACCAAGTCTTTACCAATTAATCGAGAACGTACTCGTTGATACCAAGGCCACCTTATGGTCCAACTAAGCTCACAATCTAAGGGCAAAGATAGGTCGTTAATTGTGATCCTATTGGTCTAGATGTATAAATCACTATATGGAGAGCTATCCCGGCATGTAGATTACTTGGTCCGTATCACTAGATCCATTTGAATGATAGGTCGCATACAAAAGCACGTAAACAAGTATTAATTGATAAACATATACAAGCAATCAACGATAAATTAAGAAATCGAGATAAACAAACCAAACATTAAGATCTTCATAACAATGGCTAATACCCGAAGGTATTAGCCTTTAAACGTCATAATTAATACAAAAGTAATGATTTAGCTAATGTAAACTAACCGAGTTAACGAATGATACCAAAAACTAAACGATTACAAGAGTATAAGAAATTACACGTTGTCTCCTATGGAATTAATCGCGTTGCTCGACCTCTTCTGCTCTTTTTCTCCTCTGAAAATCAACTTTTATGGTTTAGGTATCGAGAATATGATTTAACACACACAAAACTCATTAATAAAGTTTTCTGTTTATAAGGTCTGGAATACGGTTGATACGGCGTAATCAAAGTCTTGGATACGGTGTATTGGGGATTTCATGGAGTAGGGACCACGTTTCATATCATCCAGAATATTTTATTTATATATAGCTTGAATACGCCATATTGCCTTCTTCTGGATACGACGTATTGGATCATGTTTCCTTCGTGGTCTTTGGTGAGTGCAGGCACAGATACGTCGTATCTTTCTTGATGGATACGGCGTATTAGTTGTCAGAACAGTAATCTTCAAATATCTTCGTTTAAGCTTCAGAATGCGTGCCTTTTAGTTAATCTTCACCAACTACTCCATAATTACTGCAATTCTCAAATACAAACGATTCAGTAACAATTCTTTGCAATAATTATACAAAATGGGTTAATTACATGGGATAAATGATGCTATAAAATAGACGTTATTTGATGTCATCAAATATCCCCCCACTTGAATCCTACTTGTCCTTAATTCTTTGCAATAATTATACAAAATGGGTTAATTACATGGATAAATGTGTTTTAGTTAGGGTTGTTAAATTATGATTCAAGTTTTAAATTTATATTTTGCCGACTTAACCAAAAATAACACTTTAACGGGCAGTGTACCCGGTCGATAGGAGTTTCGTGGTAAGTAGGGTGTCGAACACTTAGAGCGAAGTTAAATCTTTTAATTTATTAGTACTTTGGCTTTTCTAATCTAAGTTAATCTAATCTATTCTAAACCTATGCTAAACCTAATTTAATCCTAAATCTAATGGATAAGGGGGGTTTTCAGTCTGAGAGACTGGCACGGGTTTGGTGGTGACTAAAACCAATTCAAGACACTTTAATCCACGCAAGCAAATTAACAGAAGATAAAAGAGCAGTCTAGCCAAATATAAAAAAACTGTATTAACCATTATTAATCCAATCAGAATGTTGGTTTGTTTATTAGTGCAATGAGTACTTATATCGAAGCGGCATATCATTCTTAGACTTTAAAGGGACTTCTTCCTAAGACCTAGACACGTAGAATTCTGTCACAATTAAACGCATCCGCCTAAAGCATCCTTATTTGTTGATTATAATCTATCTTAGGGATTAAGGCAATGGATCTTTTTAAACCCTAGCTCATAGAGACTTTACCCACTTACTGCTTAATGGCTCTTTATATACTAGTAGTCCACTGTCCGAGTCTTTACCAATTGATTAGAACGTACTCGTTGCTACCAAGGTCACCTTATGGCTCAACTAAGCTCGCAATCAAAGGGAAAAGATAGGTTAATATTTGTGATCCTATGATTCTAGATATATAAATTGCAATATGGAGAGATATTCCGGACTCAGCCTACGCCCAAACAACACCCAAGTTGCAGCGCATTAAATATGTAAGACTAGACCCAGTTGAATGATAGGTCGCATACTTAAGCACGTAAACAAGTATGATGATAAACATAAACAAGCAATTCAACGATAAACTAAGAAATCGAGATAAACAAACCAAACATTAAGATCTTCATAACAATGGCTAATACCCAAAGGTATTATCCTTCAAGCGTCATAATTAATACAAGAGTAATGATTTAGCCAAGGTAAACTAACCGAGTTAACGAATGATACCAAAAACTGAACGATTACAAGAGTATAAGAAATTACACGTTGTCTCCTATGGAATGAATCGCGTTGCTCGACCTCTTCTGCTCTTTTTCTACCCTAAAAATCAACTTTTATGGATTAGGTATATAGAATATGATTTAGCACCTTTAAAACTCGTTTTTGAGTTTTCTATTTATAAGGTCTGGAGTCGGTGTCGATACGGCATATCCAAGGTCTTGGATACGGCGTATTGTGGGTTTCTTAGAGTAGGGACCACGTTTGATATCTTCTAGATTATTTTATTCCCATATAGCATTGAATACGGAGTATCGGTCTTCCTGGGTACGGCGTATTGGATCTTGTGGTCTTCGTAGTCTTTGGTGAGTGCAAGCACATATACGCCATATCTTCCTTGATGGATACGGCGTATTGGTCTTCAGAACAGTAATCTTCAAATATCTTCGTTTAAGCTCCAGAATGCGTTCCTTTTAGTTAACTTTCACCAAGTACTCCGTAATTACTGTAATTCTCAAATATAAATGGTTAAGTAACAATTCTTTGCAATAATTATACAAAATGGGTTAATTATATGGGATAAATGATGCTATAAAATAGACGTTATTTGATGTCATCAAATATCCCCCCACTTGAATCCTACTTGTCCTCAAGTAGCCTTTAGAAGTTTATAAAAATGTATCCCTAAGGATTTTTCCGTTTAAGCATTTATTTGATCTATTACAAGTACACAACCAAACACCTCACGAAATAGGAAGATGAAAACACTCAAATCACTCAACTAATCTATGTGGTAACATGTAACTAATTCGCTCAATTGCTCGGTCGTGACGAGTATTCTATCATAGGCTTGGCAAGGATACACATCTCCACCACTAGAGCTAAGGAGTAACAAGTTTATAAAGGTAAAATGGGTTTTTGTTATAAGGCTTAGGGTTGATTACTCTAACTAATCTTTATCGATACCAATATTCCAGGAGGGCGACAAAGACCACACATACACACCCGTAACGACGGGATAGACACATGTGACTGCTCACTCCCACCTCGAATAAGCTAAAGAGTAGGACTAGTAGAGTAATATAGGGTATGGATCTTCTAACTTTCACCAATAGTAATAAACCAACAAGGCAGCTGAGACATGCATACATGGCCGTAACGACGGAATAGACATGCATGCTCGATCACATCCTCATTCGCGTAAAACCCATGGTTAATGATTAGGAAAGGGAATTAAATTGTTGTTAAACAAAAATTACGAAACAAATAGACTATGTCCAAGATATACGTTGCTAGACACTTTTTCCCGTCCGTTACCATAATAAAGACACAATACAAACGTCTTGATCATTAATAAAAAACAACAACCAAAGTTGGTGTTCTCGTAACGGTCAACTTCCCAATCATCCCATACTTTACAAACTTTTACAAGACAAGTGGCGATATCTACCACTTTATACAATACTCTACATCATTGATTTTTAAGACGTATCAACGAATAATCGATCCTTCATATAATTCCTTCGGTCTAAGCTCTTGCGATTATCTCCAAACTTTCCTTCTTTTTTTGTTGCGATTTTTCTAATTTTTTTGATTTTTTTTTCTAACACTACACTACAAAACTCGGTGTAATTTTACCATATTCACGATCATAATATCTCCGGATAATTCCTTCGGTAATTCGTCATTCTTCAGATGTACCAATAATTGCGTTGGTAGTAAAAATACATGAGTTTTGACTACTTTATACATTCCCAATTGCAATGTGAAAATTTCTTCCCAACCGTACCAAAGATAGAAAATTAACATAAGACTCGGGAAATACATACTTTACACTTTAAGCAACTAGCAACTGATAAATGGACATAATCTAATAGGGTAGGCTAAGGTGTAAAGGTATAACAAAACAGATATAGTTGGTGTTATTCCTAAAGGATTGGCTTTACGGGTTGTTCTAGGGGTATCTTACACTTAAAATGAGAGAAAACAAAGGGTTTATATAGGGGTTAACTAACCACTTTAGTTAGTTAATAAACAACATGTAAAGGCTTTTTGGGTGTAATTCTAAAAATTTACCAATTTAAACAAGTTACTCCATCTAAATCCATAGTACTTATTATTGTGGTCTCGAATAGATGTACCAAGCCAAGTTCTAAAGTCTACAACATCACCGACACACTCATATTTTTGTAGAATTTGGGTAAACATTTGGAAACGGATAAGGTTAAATCCTCACAATATCTAACAAGGGTTATTGTGTGTGGGTTATGTATCAAGTAATTTCACAAATGTATGCTTGAAAAAAAATTAAATTTAAGCATTTTATATGAAAAATAGGACAAGTATCATTCTAATTCCCATCCCCCCCACTTGAATTATACAACGTTCTTGTTGTATAGATAAAATATTAAAATGAGAATTTAAAAGAATTAGAATGAGAAACTCCCTTGATAATTTGCTCGGTAGATTCCCCATGTTGAGTTTATGAGCAAGGATGTGTGTTGTAAATGCATCTGAATCTTAGCACGAACAGCACACACACACAATTCCCAATGATTGATACTTCATCAACTTTCATCGATTTCTTTTCTTTTGTGATCCTGTGCAAAATATAGGAAAAACATGCAAAATCCTATCTCGGGTATCTACGATTAATCTAAATAAGCTAAATAAAACTGTACAGGAGATCGATACACCGTATCCATAAACTAGAATACGCCTTATAGAAACCTGTAAAAAGTATCTAATACAGGACAGTCTATTGATTACGCCGTATTGACAGAACTGACAATAATATTTTTAAAGTGCATAAAAATGAAGGACTGATAACGTCCACATATTCAATATGCCGTATGGTATGGAGCGGATACGCCGTATTGATGTCTGGGAAGACAAACTTGATAAAAATAAATAACAATCCGGGTTGTCTCTCGGGAAGCACTTTTGTTTACAGCGAAGTCTTTAAGTTAGAATTTTTCTTTCACACTTGAAATCACTCTCTCTTCTTAATTTTGCTCTTGATTTGGATATCCTACTTGGTTCTGTAACATATTCATGAACTGCGGTGCTGAACTTACTGCCAAGCTTGATTCTATCATGCATAAACAAGTCAAAACCTCATACCATAATATATATGTCAAAGGATAAGTAGTTTTAGGTACAATATTATACAAATAATCTAAATGTATAGAGGATAAAATTAAAAGATAAGGGACAGGGAAATCAAGGGTCTAACTGCTACGGAGCTACAGAAATGTTGGGCTCGTCAGTCCTCTGCCTGGTGCGTCTTTAGAATGCTGCGAGTGAGCTCCCCTAAAAGGTCCCATCAAATGCCTGATATGTCTGCCTGCTAGCCTCCATAAGTTGTGTCATACATGTAATCATCCATGTGGAGAATCTCCCTTGATCGGTCATCAATCTCTTTACAAGTCCCTATAAAGTCCTAACATCCTGTTATAACCCCTGCACCTCCTCTTCAAGTCTCCCCAATCTCTGAGGCATAGTCTTACCCACAGCAAGAGGTGGTGGTGGTGGCTACTAAGGTGCCTGCATGGGTGCTGGATCAGCCTGAACACTTTCATTGACTGCAAAAGCATCCTCAACGGCTATAGAGGCACCAGCCACATCAACTTGCTGCCTCTCTGGTCCCGGGGCTACCCAAGCCCTGTCATCTCCTATCTTCATGCAGATATTAAGCTTAAAAAGCTCACCTTGTCAATCAAAGGCAACTCACGGGCCATAACAGATAATCCTCTCACCCCATATTCACTTACCAGACCAAAGTGATGAGCAAGACGCCTATAATATGACCTCTAGATAACCTGACACCGCTCTTCCTCCCCTCAGCATGCCTGAACAAGTACTGTGCCAACATATATGGAACTTTAGCTGCCCCTCGGTCCATACTACGAAGATAAAATAGGTCAGTGGCAGTCACCTTTTTAGGTACCTGCCCCCTCCCAGAAATGCTGTAAGAGATCAATCTGTGACACAGCCTCTGAACCAAATCTCTAATGTAAGTATACGAGGGAGCGCCTCTCAAAAAGTCCCTGCCAGAAGAAATCTTAACCCAATAATCACTAAGATCCCCCTTATCTGGGACCAATCTCTCACTCCCCAACCAGTATGCTCTGAATTTGCCCTCTGCCATCTCCTCGGTAGTATGCAAACCCAGGGCTAGGATAAACTGTCTCCACGTCATACTACGCCTAGCACCTCCCAACTGAAAACATAAAGTGCCAACCATATCTAACCTCATCTCATCCTTGATCCTACAAGTGATGAAGAACTCAAGCAAAAACTCTTGAACTAATGGTGCTCGGATCCTAAACAATCTCCTCCAAGTGTGACTCACAAATACCTCCTGCCCATCGTCCTCAGTGTATACCATCCTCATCCTCTTGGCCAAATCCTGCCTCATGTTCGGAGTCAATCCCTTAAAATCTAGTATATGTACTCGGTTAACCTGCCTACCGAATATCGTCTCGAGCCTCTACAAAAAATGCACTATCTCCTCAGTGTATCCCTCTACATGATAACGAAGCCATAGGTGTCTCTGATCACGTGGTGGAAGAGCCATATATGCAAAATCAACGAGAATAATACAAAGATTATAGAATTTTAGATATTCTATTCTAAGGGTGGATACGGCGTATTCATAAATGGATACGTCGTATAAGGATCAATACATACAATACATTGTATAGATTAAAACTAATACGGTGTATGGGTTTGAAAACTCAGGATCCTTTTCAAATCAATATGTCGTATTCATTTTACTAAATATGCCGTATTGGGGTTTTTTAATTAGGTAAAATTAAGTCAATACGCCGTATCCATTTGAGTGGATACGCCGTATTGCTCTGAAATTTGAAAACAAAAAGGGGATTCCCTTTTTACCCATTTTGACCCATTACATCAAAACAATAACTCCAGATATATATAATTCAAAGGATAAGGGGAACTTAAGCAAAAAGTTCTATGGCATAACCTTAAATCTATAAAACCAAACCCTAACCCTAATTTGATTTTGAAAATTGAAACAAAATAAATATTAGCTTTGCATTCTTACCTTGTAAAGATGACGAGAGGGGTATAGACAAAGAGTAATTGATTGACTCTCCAAGAGTTTTTTCGCGGTTAAAAATTTATGTATGAGAGTAAAAAGTGAGTATGTGTAAAAGCTTGATCCGTCATATCAGTTGGGCTTTTATACCCAGACTCGATACGCTGTATCTGTGTTTGAGTAATACGCCGTATTGGCGTATTATGTTGACTTAGTCAACACACGTTAAAAAGGTAGATATGCTGTATTGGTTTTACCCTAATACGCCGTATCCATTCTTGGAGACAAATTTTCCCTAGATTTATCAAAGTAAAGAAAACGTACCTTGGCCTCTGCAACATTCTTACACAATCACCATCCTTATAATACCATTTAGGGTCGAACAGAATGCCAAACAACACATATAAATTCTTAATAAGATTGAATAGCATCCCATTGACAAAATGATTCCAAGCTACGATATTCACATTTAATCCCATGATAAAACTTCCCATGATGAAGACTTTTCTGATTTTATCATGACTTTCCTTAAGAAGTTTACTTGTATTTTCATTACCCCTCAAACATTGTATCATATTGATTTCATTTTCATCATTGCCTTTATCTGATTTCTGATTATCGGGATAAACTATGTTGAAAGGGAATAGATCATTAATGTACAAAACGCTTTGTTCCACTTGATCATATTCAGACAATGATGTTTCATCTTTCCAAACAAATTAATCGATATGTTAAGGGCATAAAGTTGGTTCAGTTGAGAAATCTGATTTAGATGTTAGAGCATCATTGTAAACAATGGCTGGAAATCCATTCTTAAATTCTTTAAAGAAGTCTAAATCATCAATACAACTGACCGTAGGCTCGGGTGATGGAAATAAAGGCTTATTGACTTTTTCATTATCATTTTCCAAATCCGTTTTCAAATCATTGGTAGAAATTATTTTGTAAGAAAATGAGTTTTTGTCAAAAACTACCATGTAATCCTCATCGTCGAAATCGTCAAACGAAATTCTAAAGTCAATTTCATCATTAAGCGAACTTACCATGGGTTCACAAGATAGTGTTTCATTTGATGTTAAACTATCATTAAAGACTATAGCTGGGAATTCATTTTCAATGGATATGAGGTCGTGAACATCTTCATCGTACCAGATTCTACCATATTTAGTAGTTTCCCAGTTAAACTCTTTCCCACGTTTTTGAGCTTTTTCTTCCTCGAGCCTGATGTATTCTTCCATAGCAATGTTCGGGTCGTCCATCCTATAATAAACTTACTAGGGAAGAAAAACGTCAAATAACTTATGCGTCGCATTCAGTAAATTGAATACGTCGTATTACATATACACAATAAGCAAACAGACGGGAATATAAACTATTCTAATCTACACTAATCCTAAGGGTTAGATCTAATCTAATCTAATAATCATAAAATATCAAATAAAAATCAAGATTAATTCTTACTCTTCGGCACCGACGCCAAAAACTTGATGTGTTGTAGTTAGGGTTGTTAAATTATGATTCAAGTTTTAAATTTATATTTTGCCGACTTAACCAAAAACAACACTTTAACGGGCAGTGTACCCGGTCGATGGGAGTTTCGTGGTAAGTAGGGCGTCGAACACTTGGAGCGATGTTAAATCTTTCAAATTATTAGTACTTTGGTTTTTCTTATCTAAGTTAATCTAATCTATGCTAAACCTAAGTTAATCCTAAATCTAATGGATAAAGGGGGTTTACAGTCTAAAAGACTGGCACAAGTTTGGTGGTGACTAAAACCAATTCAAGACACTTTAACCCACACAAGCAAATTAACAGAAGATAAAAGAGCGGTCTAGCCAAATATAAGAAAATTGTATTAACCATTATTAAACCAATCAGAACGTTGGTTTGTTTATTAGTGCAATGATTACTTATCTCAAAGCGGCATATCATTCTTAGACTTAGGCAAGACTTCTTCCTAAGACCTAGACACGTAGAATTTTGTCATAATTAAACGCATTCGCATAAAGCATCCTTATTTGCTGATTATAATCTATCTTAGGGATTAAGGCAATGGTGATCTTGTTAAAGCCTAGCTCATAGAGACTTTACCCACTTACTGCTTAATGGCTCTTTATATACTAGTAGTCTACTGTTCGAGTCTTTACCAATTGATTAGAACGTACTCGTTGCTACCAAGGTCACCTTATGGCTCAACTAAACTCACAATCAAAGGGCAAAGATAGGTCAATATTTGTGATCCTATGATTCTAGATATATAAATTGCAATATGGAGAGTTATCCCGGACTCTTAGCACGCCCATACAACACCGAAGTTACAACGCACTAAATATGCAAGACTAGACCCAGTTGAATGATACGTCGCATGCTTAAGCACGTAAACAAGTATGATGATAAACATAAACAAGCAATTCAACGATAAACTAAGAAATCGAGATAAACAAACCAAACATTAAGATCTTCATAACAATGGCTAATACCTAAAGGTATTAGCCTTCAAGCGTCATAATTAATACAAGAGTAATGATTTAGCCAAGGTAAACTAATCGAGTTAACGAATGATACCGAAAACTGAACGATTACACGAGTATGAGAAATTACATGTTCTCTCATATGGAATGAATCGCGTTGCTCGACCTCTTCTGTTATTTTTCTCCTTTGAAAATTGACTTTTATGGATTAGGTATTGAGATTATGATTTAGCACCCTTAAACTCGTTTTTGAGTTTTCTATTTATAAGGTCTGGAGTCGGTGTCGATGCGGCGTATCCAATGTCTTGGATACGGCGTATTGGGGGTTTCTTGGAGTAGGGATCACGTTTGATATCTTCCAGAATATTTTATTCCCATATAGCATTAAATATGGCGTATTGGTCTACCTGGATACGGCATATTAGATCTTTTGGTCTTCGTGGTCTTTGGTGAGTGCAGGCACATATACGCCGTATCTTCCTTGATGGATACGGTATATTGGTCTTTAGAACGGTAATCTTCAAATATATATGTTTAAGCTTCTGAATGTGTGCCTTTTAGTTAACTTTCACCAAGTACTCTGTAATTACTGTAAAACTCAAATATAAATGATTAAGTAACAATTCTTTGCAATAATTATACAAAATAGGTTAATTATATGGGATAAATGATGCTATAAAATAGACGTTATTTGATGTCATCAGTATCCCTAAGGATTTTTCCGGTTAATAATTTATTTGATCTATTACAGGTACACAACCAAACACCTCACGAAATAGGAAGATGAAAACACGCAAATCACTCAACTAATCTATGTGGTAACATGTAACTAATTTGCTCAACTGTTCAATTGTGACGAGTATTCTATCATAGGCTTGGCAAGGATACACATCTCCACCACTAGAGCTAAGGAGTAACAAGTTTATAAAGGTAAATGGGTTTTTATTATATGGCTTAGGGTTGATCATTTTATAATATTTCACCAAAAGTACCACACCAACAAGGCAGCTGCAGCACACATACATGGACGTAACGACGGAATAAACATGTGTGTTTGATCACATCCTCATTAGAGTTTAACCAAGGGTTAAGATGAAGAATGATATAGGGTAGGGATCTTCTAACTTTCATCAACAGTAATAAACCAACAAGGCAGCTGAGACATGCATACATGGCCGTAATGACGAAATAGACATGCATGCTCGATCACATCCTCATTTGCGTAAAACCCACAGTTAATGATTAGGAAAGAGAAATAAATTGTTGTTAAACAAAAATTTCGAAACAAGTTTATAAAGGTAAATGGGTTTTTATTATATGGCTTAGGGTTGATCATTCTATAATATTTCACCAAAAGTACCACATCAACAAGGCAGCTGAAGCACACATACATGGACGTAACGACAAAATATACATGTGTGTTTGATCACATCCTCATTAGAGTTTAACCAAGGGTTAGGATAAAAAATGATATAGGGTAGGGATCTTCTAACTTTCATCAACAGTAATAAACCAACAAGGCAGCTGAGACATGCATACATGGCCGTAACGACGGAATAGACATGCATGCTCGATCACATCCTCATTTGCGTAAAACCCACGGTTAATGATTAGGAAAGGGAAATAAATTGTTGTTAAACAAAAATTTCAAAACAAATAGACTAGGTCAAAGATACAAGTTACTAGACACTTTTTCTCGACCGTTACCATGATTAAGACACAACTATATACAAACGTCTTGATCATAGATCAAAACAACAACCAAAGTTAGCGTTCCTGTAACGGTCAACTTCCCAATCATCCCATACTTTACATACTTTTTACAAGACAAGTGGCGATATCTACCACTTTATACAATACTCTACATTGTTGACTTATAAGACGTACCAACGAATAATCAATCCTTCATATAATTCCTTTGGTCTAAGCTTTTGCGAAACGATTATATTCAAACTTTACTCCTCTTTTTTGTTGCAATTTTTCTAATTTTTTTGATTTTTTTATCTATACTATACTACGAAACTCGGTGTAATTTCACCATCTTCATGATCATAATAACTCCGGATAATTTCTTCGGTAATTCATCATTCTTCGTACGTACCAATAATTGCGTTGGTAGTAATAATACATGAATTTTGACTACTTTATATATTTCCATTTGCAATGTGCACATTTCTTCCCAACCATACCAAAGATAGAAAATTGACACAAGACTCGGGAAATACATACTTTACACTTTAAGCAACTAGCAACTGATAAGTAGACATAATCTAATAGGGTAGGCTAAGGTGTAATGAAACAAATAGTTGGTGTTATTCCTAAAGGATTGTCTCTATTAGTTTTTCTAAGGGTATCTTACTCTTAAGATGAGAGTAAACAAGGGGTTTATACGGGGATTTAACTAACTAGTGTAGTTAGTTAATAAAACAACATATAAAGGCTTTTTGGGTGTAATCCTAGAATTTTACCAATTTAAACAAGTTACTCCATCTAAATCCATAGTACTTATTATTGTGGTCTCGAATAGATATACCAAGTCAAGTTCTAAAACATCATCGGCATACTCATATTTTGTGGAATTTGGGTAAACATTTAGAAACGGATAAGGTTAAATCCTCACAATATCTAACAAGGGTTATTGTTTGCGGGTTATATATCAAGTAATTTCATAAAAGTATGCTTGAATTTTTTTTTAATTTGAGCATAATTTAAGCATTCTAGTGTGAAAAAATAGGACAAGTATACATTCTAATTTCCATCCCCCACTTGAATTATACAACGTCCTTGTTGTATATATAAAACATTAAAAACGGTAATTTAAAAGAATTAGAATGAGAAACTCCCCTGATATTTTGCTCGGTAGATTCTTCAAGTTGAGTTTATGAGCAAGAACTTGTTGAACAACCGTCTTGATGTTTCATGACTCTAACACTTCAAAATTTCCATATCGTAGATTCTCCACCAACATTGTTGATTTCTTTTCTTTCATCGAGGTTCTGTGCAAATTATAGGAAAAACAATGCATTCCTATCTTGGTACCTACGGTTAATTTAAACTAAACTAAATAAACTGTACAGGAAACCAATATGCCGTATCCATAAACTAGAATACGCCGTATCGAGAAAACTGTAAAAAGTATCTAAATACATGTCAGTTTGTTGGATACGCCATATCATGTGCATAAATACGCCATATTGACAAAATTGACAATAATATTTAAAGTGCATAAAAATAAAGGAGTGATAACGTTCAGGCCATTAATACGACATATGGTATTGAGCAGATACGCCATATTGATGTCTGGGAAGACAGACTTGATAAAAATAAATAACAATCCGGGTTGTCTCCCGAGAAGAACTTTTGTTTATAGCAAAGTCTTTAAGTTAGACTTTTTCTTTAGCTTCCACACTCTTCTTCTCAATTCTGCTCTTGATTTAGATAGCGTGCTTAACATACTCACGAACTAAGGTGCTGAACTTACTGCCAGGCTTGATTCTATCATGCATAAACAAGTCAAAATCATCATACCATAATATATACGTCAAAAGATAAGCAGTTTTAAGTTTAGGTACATCATGATACGAATAATATAAATGTACAGAGGATAAAATCAAAAGATAAGGGATAGAGATCATAAGTTTGGCTGATGCGGAGCTGTGGAAGTGCTGGTATTGTCGGTCCTCTGTCTGGTGCGTCTCTGGTACTCTACCGGTGACTTTGAATATCTCATGTAATGCACACCGGCCATCAACCGTGTGAGGCTAGTGACGGTCCATGTAGTGAACCTAGAAAAGTCACGATCCATGCTATCCAGAACCTTTCTCTGACCCTGAAGTGCCTTACGCATACCATGCAACTCCTTCTCTAATCGGGCAATCCTCTCACCCTGAGTCCTAGGTGGTGGTGGCACAACCTGAGGCATCTCCTCATCCTCATCACTACCTTCTGGTGCCACTAGAGCCTCCTCAGCAACTCCTCCTGCATCTCCCTCCTGCCTAGCAGGTCCTGCGAGTACCTAGGCCCAAGTGTCTTCGAACTTAGCATAGGTCTACAGTCGAACGAGCTCAGTCATATCAATAATGGGATGTGCAGGGCAATAACCGTCAAACCCTGAAGCCTCTCCTCGATCAGGAGTCCAAAATGTTCAGCTAATCAAGCTACAAACTGTCCACCTGAGATAAGAGCCTCGCTCTTCCTCCCAGCACCAAACCTCCTCAAATATCGGGCCAACAAGTATGAGATGTTGACCGATCCAACATCCAGTCCCCTCAAATAAAACAAGTCAATCACAGTCACCTTCTCAGATGCCTGACTCCTACCAGCTATACTATGTGCCATCATCCTATGGCAAAGCCTCAGCACCGGATCCCTAATTAAAGTATAGGAAGGGGGAGGTCCTAAGAAATCTCCATCAGTAGAAATATCTCTCCAATAATCGCGTAGATCCCCCTTCCCAAGGATCATCCTCTCACTCTCACTCTAATACCAAGAAAAATCGAGGGACTCCATCTCTTCCCTTGTATGTAATCCCAGAGCTAAGATGAACTCCCTCCAGCTCAAACGCCTCCTGGATCCTCCTAACTGAAACTATATAGTCTTAGGAGCATCCAAATCAAGCAACACCTCTCCAAATCTAAGCTTGCTAAGAAACTCCAGAATGAGCTCCCTAACCAGTAGTCCCTTAGTGTCGAATATTCTACCTTATGCCTCACTAGTGAACAGCATAACCCCGTCACTATCACGGTGCTCCATCTGCATCCTAGCATACAGAACATCCCTCATCAGCTCGGGCATACCCTAAAAATCCAAAACCTGAACCCTATGTGTACCCCTATCGTGTATCCTCTCCAATTTATCCTTGAAATTAGTAATATCTTGGTCAGAGTACTCCAACCCCTGGTACCTGAGGAATGGGTACCTCTGCTCACGTGGTGGTAAGGGTGCCATATCTGTAAAATCAACGAGGTCAGTACAAAGATTATTAAAATTTGATTAGTCTGTTCAGAGGGTGGATACGGCATATTCATAAATGGATACGTCATATGAAGATCTGTCTAGTCAATACACCGTATAGATAGAAATCAATATGACGCATGGGAATGAAAACGCATGATCTTTTTCAGATCAATACGCCATATTCATTTTACTGAATACGTCGTATTGAGGTTTTAAGATTCGGTAAAATTGAGTCAATACGCCGTATCCATTTGAGTGGATACGCCGTATTGCTCTGCAGTTTAAAAATGAAAAAGGGGGTCCCTTTTCTACCCATTTTGACCCATTACATCAAACAACACTACCAGTTATCTCATTCAAGGGGGTAAAGGAACCCAAGCATATGGTTCTATGGCATAACCTCTAATCTACAAAACCAATTCCTAACCCTAATTCTAAATTGAAATTTAGAAAATCAAATGGAAAAAGGGATGAATTAAGGTTTAATACCTTTTTGTGATAAATCAAGAGAGATAAAACACAGAGAAAGTGATTGATTCTCCAAGAATTTTTCACTGTTAAAATTTTTTGAGTGGGTAAAAAGAGAGTGTGTAAAAAGCTTGATCTGGCGTATCAGCTGGGCTTTTATACTCAGACTCGATACGCCGTATTAATGATTGAGTAATATGATGTATTGGTGAATTTTGTTGACTTAGTCAACTTCAGTTAAAAACAGTGGATACGCCATATTGGTTTTACCCTAATACGTTGTATTCGTTCTTGGAGACCAATTTTCCTAAATTAAGTAAAGAAAACATACCTTGGCCTCCACAACATTCTTGTATAATCACCATCCTTATAATACCATTTATGGTCGAACGGAATGCCAAACGGCACATACAAATTCTTAATAAGATTGAATAGCATCTTGTTGATAAGATGATTCTAAGCCATGATATTTACATTTAATTCCATGACAAAACTTCTCATAATGAAAACTTTACTAATTTTATTGTGACTTCCCTTAAGAAGTTTATTTAACCCTTGTGTATTTTTATTACCCCCTGAAGATTGTATCATATCGATTTCATTATGATCATTGCCTTTATCCGATTTTAGATCATCTGGATAAATTATGTTAAAAGGGAATAGATCATTAAGTACAAAACGTTTTGTTCCACTTCATCATATTTGGACAATGATGTTTCATCATTTAAATCAAATTCATTGATATGTTTAGGGTATAAAGTAGGTTTAGTTGAAAAATCTGATTTAGACGTTAGAGCATCATTATAAACAATAGCTGGAAATTCATTCTCAAAATATTTAAAGAAGTCTAAATCATCAATACAACTGACCGTAGGCTTGGGTGATGGAAACAAAGGCACATTGACTTTTTCATTATCGTTTTCCGAATCCGTTTTCAAATCATTGGTAGAAATTATTTTATAAGAAAACTAGTTTTTGTCAAAAACTAGCGTGTAATCTTCATTGTCAGATTCGCCAAACGATATTCTAAAGTCAGATTCGCCAAACGATATTCTAAAGTCAAATTAATTATTGTTAAGAGAACTTACCAAGGGTTCACAAGAGAATGTTTCATTTGTTGTCAAACTATCATTGAAGACTATAGCTGGAAATTCAGTTTCAACGGATCTGAGGTTGTGAACGTCTTCAGCATACCATATCTTACCATACCTAGCAGTTTCCTGGTTAAACACTTTCCCATGTTTTTGAGCTTTTTCTTCCTTGAGCCTGATGTATTCTTCCAAAGTAATGTTTGGGTCATCCATCCTGTAATAAACTTACTAGGGCAGAAAACCGTCAAATAACTTATACGTCGTATTCAGTAAACTGAATACGTCGTGTTATATAGACACAATAAGCAAACAGACATGAATATAGACTTAATCTAGACTACACTAATCCTAAAGGTTAAATCTAATCTAAAGCTAAAAACTAAAATATCAAATAAAAATCAAGATTAATTCTCACTCCTCGGCAATGGCGCCAAAAACTTAATGTGTTGTTGTGTGGTTGTAAATTATGATTCAAGTTTAAATTTATATTTTGCCGGCTTAACCAAAAACAATACTTTAACGGGTAGTGTAACCGGTCGGTGGGAGTTTCCTGGTAAGTAGGGTGTCGATCACTAAGAGCGAGGAACACTTTCAATTTATTAATACTTTGGTTTTCTAATCTAAGTTAGTCTAATCTATGCTAAACCTATGTTAATCTTAAATCTAATAGATAAGGGGGTTTTCAGCCTGAGAGACTGGCACGGGTTTAGTGGTGACTAAAATCAATTCAAGACACTAAAAAATACGCAAGCAAATTAACAGAAGATAAAAGAGCGCTCTAGCCAAATATAAGAAAACTGTATTAACCATTATTAATCTAATCATAACGTTGGTTTGTTTATTTAGTGCAATGATTACTTATCTCGAGGCGGCATATCATTCTTCCTAAGACCTAAACACGTAGAATTCTGTCACAATTAAACGCATCCGCATAAAACATCCTTATTTGTTGATTATAATCTATCTTAGGGATTAAAGCAATGGTGATCTTGTTAAACCCTAGCTCATAGAGACTTTACCCACTTACTGCTTAATGGCAATTCATACACTAGTAGTCCACTAACCAAGTCTTTACCAATTAATCGAGAACGTACTCGTTGATACCAAGGTCACCTTATGGTCCAACTAAGCTCACAATCTAAGGGCAAAGATAGGTCGTTAATTGTGATCCTATTGGTCTAGATGTATAAATCACTATATGGAGAGCTATCCTGGCATCTAGATTACTTGGTCCGTATCACTAGATCCAGTTGAATGATAGGTCGCATACAAAAGCACGTAAACAAGTATAAATTGATAAACATAAACAAGCAATCAACGATAAATTAAGAAATCGAGATAAACAAACCAAACATTAAGATCTTCATAATAATGGCTAATACCCGAAGGTATTAGCCTTCAAACGTCATAATTAATACAAAAGTAATGATTTAGCCAAGGTAAACTAACCGAGTTAACGAATGATACCAAAAACTGAACGATTACAAGAGTATAAGAAATTACACGTTGTCTCCTATGGAATTAATCGCGTTGCTCGACCTCTTCTGCTCTTTTTCTCCTCTAAAAATCTCGACATTTTATGGTTAGTAATCGAGAATAAAATTAGCACACTTTAAACTTGTTTATGATTTTCTATTTATATCGTTCTTGAATATGGTTGCCTGATATGCAGTAACCAAAGTCTTGGATACGATTGTATCGAAGGTTTTTCTTAAAGTAGGACCACATTTGAAATCTACGCAGAATATTTTTATTTCCATATAGCTTAATATATGGCGTATTGTCCTTATTCTGGTAGCGGCGTATGGATCTTGTTCCTTCGTGGTCTTTGGTGAGTGCAGGCACAGATACGCCCATAACTTCCTTATGATACTGGTTATTTGTTAGATCAGAATTGTAATCTTCAAATATCATTTGTTTAAGCTCCAGAATGCGATGCCCTTTTAGTTAATCTTCTTCACCAATGTACCTCCTAATTACTGATACATTCTCAAATGCCCAAACGATTAAGTAACAATTATTTGCAATAATTAACCAAATTGTTAATTACATGATATGAGATAATGCGTATAAAAAATAACTTATTTGATGTCATCACAACTAAAACACTAATAACAAGTATTAAACAATTTCACTCCCCGACAACATACCCAAAAACTGAATGCGTGTCGTTGGTATAGGTAATTTTATTTATCAAGTGTTTTACTATTTATAATTTGCCGACTTTACCCTATTAACTAACACTAATGGGCAGTGTAACCTCAATCATTGTAGGTTGATGGTAAGTAAGGTATCGATCACTAAGAATGAGCGTTAATACTTAAATCTATCAGTATTTTAGTTATCTAGGTTAGTTCTAATTATTCTAAATTAATTCTAATTAAACCAAAACTAACGTAAAGGGGGGTTTTTAGCCTGAGAGACTGGCACGAGTTTTGATTTAATCTAAACTAATAAGATAATTAACACACACAAGCAGATAGACAAACGATAAAAAAGCGGTCAAGCACTAATGTAAGGAAAATGTATTAGTGAGTTTAATCTAATAAAATGTAAGAATTATTTATGAGTGCAATGATTGTATTACTTTGTTAGGGGTATATCATTCCTAAGCTTATGTGGGTCTTCTTTCTAAACTCTAGGTTTGTTTTTCAGTCAATCCTGTCACAATTAACCAAAGACGCATAAAGCTCACACCGTTGATTATAATCTGTCTAGGAGACAACATTGGTGAATGTCAAAACCTAGCTCATCGAGGCTTTATCCACTTATATCCAATTTTTATCTATATGCTGGTAGTCCACGGTCCGAACTGCTATACAAGGAAATGGAATGTTATTTGTAATCCTAAGTCACCACTCACTTAACCAAGGGAGCAATTGGGGCATAAATTTGTAGTCCTATTAATCTAGAGTCATATAAATAAGTTGTATGTAGTTCTATCCCAGACTCTAGCCTAGGAATGATTAAATACCTAAAAAGGAATGATAATCGATCCTTCATATAATTCCTTCGGTACTGTTTTTTCATTGCAAACGGATTTAGCTATAAACGTTCCATCTCATTTTGTTATTTTTTCCATTTTAACACTACACTATAAACTACGAAACTCGGTGTATATTCACCATCTCACGATCATTATAATTATTCACATAATTCCTTCGATAATTCTTCATTCTTCGACGTACCAATAATTGCGATGTAGTAAAAATACATAAGATTTTGACTACTTTAACATTCCCAATTACATGTGCGAAATTTCTTTCAACCGTACCAAAGATAGAAAATTGACACAAGACTCAGGAAATACATACTTTACACTAACAAATAGAAATGAAAAGGACCGTTTAATATAACAGGTTAAGGCTAAAGGATTCAAGGTGATAACGAAATAAACATAAGTTGGTGTTATTCCTAAGGATTGGCTCTATGGTTTTCAAGGGTATCTACTCTTAAGATGAGAGAAAAATAAAGGGTTATACGAGATTTAACTAACCAATGTAGTTAGTTAATAAACAACAATAAAGTCTTATTGGTGTAATCCTAGAAATATAACCAATTTAAACAAGTACCCATCTAAATCCATAGTACTCATTATTGCGGTCTCGATAGATAAACCAAGCCAAGTTCTAAAGTCCTACAACATCACGGCACACTCAATTTTGTGGAATTGGGTAAACATTTTTGTCAAACAGGATAAGGTTGAATCCACACAATATCTAATTTAGAGGTTGTTGTGTGCGGGTTATGTTAACAGTAATATCATAAAAGTATGCTTGAAATTTTAAATTGGAGCATAATTTAAGCATTTTTATGTGCAACAAAAGGACAAAGACTCCATTCAATATCCCATCCCGCCCACTGCCTTACTACAACGCCCTCGTTTATATAGATACAAACCTTAACAACGGAAATTCAAAGAATTAGCATGAGTAAACTCCCTTGACGTTTTATGCTACGGTAGAATTCCAATGAAGATTTAAAAGAAGGATGTGTGATTGCCGTCTTAAGGTTTCAGATTCCAACACTTCCAAAATTCCAGATTGAAGATTCTCCACCAACATTGTTGGATTTCATTCTTTCAGCTAGGTCTTATGTGCAATTAAAGGAGAAAACGATGCATTCTATCTTGGTACCTACGGTTAATTTAAACTAGACTAAATACTAAATTCGAGTCAGTATGCTAAATATGTCGTATCAAGGGCATGAATACGCTGTCACCAGAACTGACAATAATGTTTAAAGTGCATAAAAATAAAGGACTGATAACGTCCAGACATTCATACGCCATATGGTATGGAGCGGATACGCCGTAATTAGATGTCGGGAAGATAAGACACGATAAAAAATAAAATAATAATCCGAGTTAGTCCTCTCGGGATAGCACTTTTCTTTCAGCTAGTCTTTAAGTTAAGATTTTCTTTAGCTTTCACACTCTTGTAAACCAACCCCCTCTCTCAAACTCTCTTGATTTAGGATAGCGGCTTTGGTTCCGTAAACAATACTCCCAAACTATGGTGTTGAACTTACTCGCCAGTCTTTGTCAATACATGCATAAACAAGTCAAAACGACACAGCACAATGATATACACAAAAATTATGGAACCTGTTTAAAGTTAGAATACATCATGATATGGAATAATAAATATACACAATGATAGAAACAAAAGAAAGGGATATAGTCATGGATCCTGGCTTGTTGGGGAGCTACAGGTGCTGGCATCATCGTCACTCTGTCGAGTACGTCTTTCAAATACTATTGTGAGCTCCCCCGAAAAGGTCCCCTTCGAACACCTGATTAAGTCTGCCGCTAGCATCCATGAGCAGTGTAGTACATATAATCATCCCTGTGGAGAATCTACCTGATCGGTCATCGATCTTCACAATCCACACAAACTCCAAACATCCTGTACGTAACCCCTAGCATCTCCTTCTCAAGTCTCCCCAATCTCTAGGGCATAGTCCTACCCGCAGTTGGAGGTGGTGGTGGCAGCTGAGGTGCCTGTATGGGTGTTGGATCAGCCTGAGCACCCTCATCGACTGCAGGAGCATCCTCAGCGGCTCCAGGGGCACCAACCATAGCATCAGGCTGCCTCTCTAGTCCCGGGGCCACCCAAGCCCAGTCATCTCCTATCTCCATATAAATGTTGAGCTTAACAAGCTCACCCATGTCAATCAATGGTATCTCACGGGTCACAACGAATAATCCTCTCAACTCATCATCACTCACCAGACCAAAGTGATGAGGAATACGCCTAATGAAATGTCCTCCAGACAACCTGGCACCGCTCTTCCTCCCCTCAGCGTGTCTGAACCAGTACTGTGCTAATAGATATGGGACGTTAGCTGCCCCTCGGTCTATGCTGCGTAGATAGAATAGGTCAGTGGCATTTACCTTTTCAGGTGCATGTCCCCTCCCAGAAATGTTGTATGAGATCAACCTGTGGCACAGCCTCCGAACCGGATCTCTGATGTAAGTATAAGAGGGAGCACCTCTCAAAAAGTCCCTGTCAGAAGAAAAAAAAAAAAGGAAGAAAAAAAAAAAAAAACAAAAAAGAAAAAAAAAAAAAAAAAAAAAAAAAAAAAGGAAATCTCAACCCAGTAATCTTTAAGATCCCCCTTATCGGGGATCACTCTCTCACTCCCTAACCAGTATGCACCAAATCCGTCCTCTGCCATCTCCTCGGCAGTATGCAAACCAAGAGCTAGAATAAACTGTCTCCAAGTCATACTACGTCTAGCTCCTCCTAACTAAAAACACAAAGTATCAGCAACATCCTAGCCCCATCACAAATCGATCTAGCAAGTGCTGATGAACGCGAGTATAAACTCCTGAACAAAAGGTGCTCGGAATCTCAACAACCTCCTCAAGCGTGACTCACAAATACCTTCGACCATCCTCCCCAGTATATTACCATCCTAGTCTCGTCGCAAAATCCTGCCTCGTATCCAGAGTCAACCCCTCAAAATCTAATGTATGTACTCGGTTAACCTGCCTCCCGAATATCGTCTCAAGCCTCTACTCAAAAATGTGCACTATCTCCTCGGAGTATCCCACCACCTGATAACGAAGCCATAAGTATCTCTGATCATGAGGTGGTAGAGGTGCCATATCTTGGCCTCCGCAACATTCTTATGTAAAATCCATCCTTATAATACCGTTTAGGGTCGAATAGAATGCCAAACGGCACATACAAATTCTTAATAAGATTGAATAGCATCCCGTTGACAAGATAATTCCAAGCCACGATATTCACATTTAATTCCATGATAAAACTTTTCATTTTGAAAACTTTATTGATTTTATCGTGACTTGCCTCTAGAAGTTTATTTGACTCTTGTGTATTCTCATTACCCCCCGAAGATTGTATCATATCGATTTCATTATCATCATTGTCTTTATCCGATTTTAGATCATCGGGATAAATTATGTTGAAAGGGAATAAATTGTTAAAGTACAAAATGTTTTGTTCCTCTTTATCATATTCGGACAACGATGTTTAATCTTTAAAATCAAGTTTATCGATATGTTGAGGGCATAAAGTGAGTTCAGTTGAGAAATCTAATTTAGACGTTAGAGGATCATACACAATGCTGAAGTTCATTCTAAAAATCTTAAAGAAGTCTAAATCATCAATACAACTGACCGAAGGCTCGGGTGATGGAAACAAAGGCATATTGACTTTTTCATTATCATTTTCGAATCCGTTTTCAAATCATTGGCAGAAATTATTTTATAAGAAAACGTGTTTTTGTCAAAAACTACCGTGTAATCTTCATCGTCGGATTCGTAAAACGATATTCTAAAGTCAATTTTATTGTTGTTAAGAGAACTTACCGTGGGTTCACAAGAGGGTGTTTCATTCGATGTTAAATTATCATTGAAGACTATAGCTGGGAATTCCCATTTCACAGATCTAAGGTCAGAACATCTTCATCCTACAGATCTTACCATACTTAGCAGTTTCCCAGTTAAACACTTTCTCACATTTTGAGCTTTTTCTTCCTCGAGCCTGATGTATTCTTCCATAGTAATGTTCGGGTCGTCCATCCTGTAATAAACTTACTAGGGCAGAAAACCGTCAAATAACTTATACGTCGTATTCAGTAAACTGAATACGCCGTGTTACATAAACACAATTAGCAAACCTACCGGACATAATCCTTTATTCTAAACTACACTAATCCTAAGGTTAGATCTAATCTAATGTTAAAAACCAAAATATAAAATAAAATTCAAGATTAATTTTCACTCCCCAGCAACGGCGCCAAAAACTTGATCGTGTCGTTATGTGGTGTTAATTTTATGATTTCAAGTTTTAAATTTATATTTTGCCGACTTAACAAAAAACAACACTTTAACGGGTAGTGTACCCGGTCGGTGGTAGTTTCGTGGTAAGTAGGGTGTCGATCACTAAGAGCGAGAAACACTTTCAATTTATTAATACTTTGGTTTTTCTAATCTAAGTTAGTCTAATCTATGTTAAATCTATGCTAAACCTATGTTAATCCTAAATCTAATGGATAGGGGGTTTTCAGCCTGAGAGACCGGCACGGGTTTTATGGTGACTAAAACCAATTCAAGACACTAAAACACACGCAAGCAAATTAACAGAAGATAAAATAGCGTTCTAGCCAAATATAAGAAAACTGTATTAACCATTATTAATCCAATCAGTTTGTTGGTTTGTTTATTTAGTGTAATGATTACTTATCTTGAGGCGGCATATCATTCTTAAGATTAAGGCGGTACTTCTTCCTTAAACCTAGACACGTAGAATTATGTCACAATTAAACGCATCCGCATAAAGCATCCTTATTTGCTGATTATAATCTATCTTAGGGATTAAAGCAATGGTGATCTTGTTAAACCCTAGCTCATGGAGACTTTACCCACTTACTGCTTAATGGCAAATCATACACTAGTGGTCCACTAACTAAGTCTTTACCAATTAATTGAGAACATACTCGTTGATCCCAAGGCCACATGTTGGTCCAACTAAGCTCACAATCTAAGGGCAAAGATATGTCGTTATTTGTGATCCTATTGGTCTAGATGTATAAATCACTATATGGAGAGCTAATCCCGGCATATAGATACTTGATCCTGTTATTTGTTTTTATCACTAGATCCAGTTGAAATGATAGGGCTCACCAAAAGCACGTAAACAAGTATAAATTGATAAACATAAAAAACAAGCAATCAACGATAAATTAAGAAATCGAGATGGTTTGGGTATCGACTTTTATGGTTTGGGTATCGAGAATATGATTTAGAACACTTAAAACTCGTTTCTTGAGATTCCTATTTAATAGGTTCTGAAAATGGTTGATACGCGCTAATCCAAAGTCTTTGGATATGGCGTATCGGTGTTTCTAGAGTAGGGACCACGTATAATATTATCCCAGAATATTAATATTCCCTCTGGGCTTGAATACGCCGTAATTGGTCATTCCTGGATACAACGTATTGGATTCTTGTTTCCTTCGGGTCTTTGGTGAGGGCAGGCACAGAAATGTCGTATCTTCTTATGGATACGGCGTATTAGTTGTTAGAATAGAAATCTTCAAATATCTTCGTTTGAGCTCCAGAATGCGTGCCTTTTAATTAACTTTCACCAAGTACTCCATAATTACTGTAATTCTAAAATACAAATGATTAAGTAACAATTCTTGCAATATTTATACAAAATGGGTTATTTACATGGGATAAATGATGCTATAAAATAGACGTTATTTGATTGTCATCATTATGAAGTCTCGAGAAGCATTAAGGGTTTTAAAGAATGAAAAAAGAAAAGTTTAAAGATAAAGGGTGAAAAGAAGAAGCTCCCTATACACTTAGGCAGAAAACCGATCAATACATATGCTATCAGAAACACCTAAGCTATTGTCTGGTATTGAAGATAGTCATCATGGACCCAGTGATACGATGCACAACCCTCCCCAACCACTCAAGGTCTCTCAAAAGACTCTTGTTTCATTTCTCACGTAGATTACACTCATTTCTATCTACTTTCTCACTCCGAGTTAGTTAGTATTAAAAAGGTGGCAGTCTGCTCCAACCTTCGATTACTAAAACTAAAAGTGCACTATCGAGTCTAGAGCCAAATAGATCATCCATAAATCTCACTAGGACACAATTCCAATATATTTGTTGCTCACACACTATGAAAACAAGTAATATCTTAAGAGTCGTACGCATTATCCTTGTGATATTTCCAAAACATCAGAGTGATACATAAGTATTAACAATAATGATGTAAATCCTTCCAGAGCCAACATCAAACAAGCTCTGCGGTAGGTGACTTGTGAGATCCTATATTGATCAAACTTGTGACACTGGATATCGATTCGGTCCAGACTATAAATTGAAAATTGATGAATTTTGAAATGCATAAAACTCTCGATGTGTCGCAAAATCATTTTGGCAAGTGACACGTCGATTGATTTTCAAATCAATTTTTGTTTCAATCGGTGAGACTTTGTCTTACTGGTTCACTCATACCGTGTTGTCTGCTTTGAGACCGTTTCCGCGGTAATAAGAACGACCATGCCAACTGAGAAACCCTGTTAAGGAGATTCTTTGAAATTCTACCTACCACAAACAATATTTATATTGATCAACGGGGAACCATGGTTATTGCAACTGTATTCAACGAAGTGACAAAGACACTTTCGTCCATATATGTTTATCACTAACCCATTCATGCAGGTAATCCCGATGGTGGACGCAGCTGGTTCAAGACAAGTCAAGAACAAAGCCACTTTATGCGGTCGTCGTTAGACTTCTACACGAAGTTTTACAACTCCGTAGGCAGAGCACCTAATCGTTGTATAGTAGAATAGGCCAAGACTCATGGGGTGTTATCGTTTCACGTCAGGAAATAGGCTGGAAGGCTTTGATCACGGTCCTAACAAGAATTTTAATGGGTTGAGGGAAGATGCTTTGTGTGTTTTATTTTTATGAAAGCAAGTAAATCATATAATTAAGAGGTTTGTTTGGTTTTAACCTATTAGAACTAAATTATAAATCTACGCTACTGGTAATAACAAGTAAAAAAAAAGCTGTGTTTATTATAATATGTAATACACCCTAGATTGCTTCTCCTAGGTAGTTAGGTGCCTTGTCCCACTTGTGATGAGTCTGTGTAATTAGTTCCTAAGTCATGAGCGAATACACGAACCCGCCGTCTACTTAGATTCCCGTTAAGGCAACCACAAGTAAGGTTGTAATGAAAAACATTACAAGGCCCCTAAGGTATACTAATATGCATGTGAAATAATTAAGAGTGGATCAACCATCTTAGGGGGCAAGGTGAATGAAGACTGTTACCCATGGGATCCTTTCTACACAATCAAGTTTTTCTTAGACATATCAACACGATATAGACAAAAGTTGGTTTTCTAAGACCTAACATGCACATCTATCACAATAAGCAACACCACTAAGATCTACATTCTATGTTTCATACAATCATAAATAAACCCAATAGGAGGTTTAGCCAAGCATGTTAAAGATAAACAAGAGCATCGATGAATCAAAAACACATAGATCATTTGAATGAATAAATAAACCTTACTTGATTAAACACAGAGTTGGAGGAAGTACAATAGGGTTTTTAGGCCCTAAAATCATCCCTAACAGCTGCTAAACGAACTAGGGTTCGTACCCTCTTTTTATTCTAAAGTTACACACTCAAAACCCTAAATTCGGGTTTGTATATATAGGAAAAACGTTGTGACGGCGTCGCGTTTTAGTCGTGACGCCGTCATGAAAGAGAATATTCTAGATAATGGGCTGGGTCGTGATCTCTGACGCCGTCGTGGAATATGTGACGCCGTCGTGGGATGCGTTGTGATGGCGTCACGTAGAAACTGTGACGCCGTCTCCAGCTGCTGAGAACATAATCTTGAGAAATGTTGGTGTAGGTCCGTAGTCTTGTCCGTTTCTTCTCCAAATGAGCCCAAGTCACGTGTAATTCTCCCAAATGCCTTCCAAATGCAAAATACCTGAAAAGGAACGATTAAGTGCCTATTTTGGGCATAAACACACGATTTAGGGGGTTAAACGACCCCGAAAAAGTGTATAAAATGACACCTCATCAAATACCCCTACACTTGGGATTTGCTTGTCCTCAAGCAAATGGGCTTTTCTACCTAGACAATAACAATATGAGGGGTCATTTTACCTACTCTTTAAAAGTATTTTACAACACAACCTTCTAGACCTCGTAATTAACAGCACAAAAAGTATATACTAGCACCTCACATAAGTGTTTAGGATTCTCTCTTTCACTCGGGTGTATAATAAATTATAACATATGGGGAAACAAAAAATCAACACTCATTACCTGTCATAGCATATAAATTACCATAGGCTTGGTAAAGGATCAAACCTCCACCGCTAGGTGCAAGCATTATTCATTACTATCTAAGAGGTCTTTTAAAGGGTTGTGGGGTGTAGGTGTAAGATAACATATAATGGAAACGGAAACGGATGGGATACATTTGGGTGGCTTTGGGTGAATTTGAAGTGGAAGGGTTAGCTAATTATTTACATGAATAGTTTGGTTGCTAAGCCAAGACTCAGACGAAGATATACAAACTCTACACAACTCTACATCAATCTCTTTCTTTTTATTTTCTCTTTTTTTTTCAAATATGATACATCATAACATGGGGTTTATAATACGTACCCCTACACTTGAGCTTTTACATGTTCGATATTTACAATCTAACTAATGACCCAATTTGAGGTGGATCAAAATAACATTAAGATCATCTAAAAAATATATGGGGGTATTGACTTAACTTTTCTTCCCTATTCTTCTGCAAAATAAATACTACCATGAATCTTAATCATCCCAAAACAGTATTTATAATGATAAGGACTTAGCAATAGTTTACTCAAATAATTAACTTGGGTTAAAACAATAATGTACTAAAGATAAGTACATACAAGGTGGGCTAAGGCGATTTGGGTGTAACGATTGGTTTAAGGGTGACAATGTCCTTCATTAATAGTCCGGCTTAACCAGAAAATTACAAGAACCGTGAAAAAGGATAGGCTCAAAGGGTTGTACTACGGGTGTCCTGCACTAAAGATGAGTGCATGGCAAGGGTATGGGATAGTTATATGATCGGTGTGACCATCATAACAATTATAGGTTTAAAACATGGGTTAATC
>BQNB010054283.1:19546-39612 GCA_026074375.1 Tanacetum coccineum | reverse complement strand
TTCACCAATTACTCCATAATTACTGCAATTCTTAAATGTAAACGATTAAGTAATAATTCTTTGCATAACTATACAAAATAGGTTAATAACATAAGATAAATGATGCTATAAAATAGACGTTATTTGATGTCATCATTTATGCTGAAGATGTACAAGGTGAGGAAATATCACACATAATGGTTTTAGAGGAAAAGACAGCTGAACTTGATGAAGGCCAGGCTGGATCAGACCCTGGTATAACACCTGAGTCTCGACCTCCACCAGAGCAGGATCTCATGGAAGAAGACCAGGCTAGATCAGACCCTAGACTAAGTCATGTGGCTCTTGCTGGACTAAACCCTGAGCCTATGCATGATGACTTCGTTGCCATTGTGTACCCAAGTGTTCATGAAAACTTAAAGCATGCAACTGAGGAACAAGTCCACATGGAGATTCCTCTAAGCTTATCAGGGACTCTTTTATCTATGAAGAATCTTGACAACTTTAACTTTGGTGATCAGTTCGTTAATGACAACCCAACTAAAGAGGATTCAGGTAAAACAAATATGGAAACTAAATTTGAATCCATAGTCATCGTTCCTATTCATCAAGCCTCTATACTAGTTCCTCCTCTATCCACACCATCGTCGATCTTTCACCTCCAAAACTTGTATCTTCTCCTCTTCATGAACCGTTCATTGCAGCTACAACTGAAGCAACAACAACAACCCTTCCACTTCCACCTCCTCCATAACAACAAGGCTCAACAGACTCTTAGTTAACCTCTCATGTCTCTACACTGGAACAAAGATAGGCTGATCTTGACAAGAAACACAAACTCTAGGACAAGACGACTTAAGCTCTCTCATCTAGGATATTCACATTGGAGCTTAGGGATCTACCTCATAAGATCGATCAAACCGTCAATGAAGTTGTAAAGGAGGCTGTTCACGTAGCTTTACAAGCTCCTCTTCGAGATCGCTTTAGAGACCTGCCCGAAGCTGATATGGAAGAAATTATTCACCAACGGATGTTTAAGAACGGCACCTACAAATCCCTTCCTGAACACGTTGCTCTCTATGAAGCTATTGAAGCATCTATGGAACGTGCAATCAGGGATGAATTCCTTGCAGAAAAGGACAAGTCACGTAAGAGACGCCGTAACGATCAAGAGACTCCTCAACCTCCTCCACCTAAATCAGATCAAAGCAAGAAAACAAGGCATGACTTTGATGTCTCGGCTTCCAAATAGCCTCAAATTCAGTCATCCTTAGCTTGGCAAACATCTGACATAAGGGATGCTCCTTCTGGCTCTTCAAAACAAAAGACCGCCCTCCAATCTGAATAGTCGATTGATGACACTCCAATAACAGATGAACATCATATCTCAGATTGAGAAGACACCGATAATGTACACCTTCCAAAGATAAGGACTCCAGCTACATGGTTGCGACCTTTACCAGAAGAAGACAAGCCAAAAACTCCGGAACCAGACTGGCCCGTTCCTCCAAATGATCTACCTGAACCTAAGAACAACTGGGCCAATGCACTCGCTACAACATATAAAGAACCCAAGGAAAACAAGTTACTTTGGAAGACAGGTGATATGGGCTCGTTCATCAAATGGTATTGCAAACTGATTGGAAAGAAGAAGCTCACCAAAGTTGACTTGGAGGTCCCAAATTTTATGACAGTCAAACAATTCCACACCAACAGCATTTTCCTTCAATTCCAGATGGAAGAGTGTCACTGGTTACTCACTAACAAGATTGACTTGGTAAATCCTGAGGGTGATCGGATTGTGCCTGACATAAGCAAACCATTACCTTTAGGAGGTCCACCGGGTCAGGTAACCGTTCAACCTCACTTCTTCTTTAATAAAGACCTAAAAATCTTGTATCAGGCGACAAAGATCGAAAGAATGCTTTATCAATATCCAAGCTTAAGGCCGCTCGCTACCTAGACTTCGGACTCTAGGCATTAGTTCCATCATTGTAGACTGAAAGAGAATGTGAGTATGATATTAGTACAGCATATGGTATCACACACTGGTGGTTTAAGCAGAAAGAATTCTACATCAAGAAATACAATGCCCCTCAGATCATCATACAGTCAGATCCCACATGCGGATTCTTAGTGTTGTCCGTATCAAGACTTATGAAAGATACGGTTACAGCTTTTTGAGGGAGATCATCCTTTGTAGAGCTGACTACAACGAGTACAAGATCTCAGAAGCTAACTTCAAAAATCTGCATCCGAATGATTTTCAAATAATATGCTTAACGTATGATTTGTGATGATATACGGCTACATTTATAAGCAGCTCATCACCGACCTAGGTTCAGACAAAGTTCATTTATACAACGTCATTAACATGTGGATCAGGAACATGGTCATCCGATAACATGTGGAAGACTTGCAGCTCGGCATTGAGAGCTATCAAATAAAGCTCAATCTTACTAAGCCAAGATGGGATGCATCGGATTTTCTATTCAAAGAAGATTACTCTATAGTGAGCGAGCCAAGGGCTATAATCTATAGGGATAGAAATGATGAGAAGAAGATGTTGACAAAGGAAAATGAGGGATAGAAGTGTAGTACGGTAATTAGAAGAGTTCTGGCATGCTGGATCATATGTTTAAAGACTTCTGGCTGTACAAGTACAATAGGTCATGGTGAGCAAAATCTTGTCTGATGATGATAAAGGAGAGTGAAGCTTTTTTAGAGATAATCGAGTGAAGACTCAAGATCAGAAGATTCTTCGAGAGTTTGGAAAGATTTGCGAGTGGAAGGTTAAGAGATGTTGACTACATACTTCTCACAAGAACAAAATAATCTTCTCTTTCTGGTACTCAGGTCATCATCATCTTAAGTTGTATAATATATCTTGTACAATATAAAGTAGTATATCTTTAGGTGTTGTGTGTCATGTATAAATGTTTCATGAGTTTCTAGGTAAACTCAAAATCTTTCAAAATTTTATATACATGACACCAACATATACCCTTATAATTTGAGGGGGAGCATTAACATGTTCCGTTATCGGCTTGTACATAATTGGCAGTTTTCTCCTAAATTTTTCTAACATATTTGAATCATTTGATGTCCAAAATGTCAAAGGATTTGAAATTTTTGAAAAGGGGAGAAAAACTGATTAAAATATGTTAACTGATAAAAATGTGATTAATGGACTCATAAGTATACTCCAGCCTTCATGTGCTAAACAATTTAAAATATCAGTGCACATATTAAGGGGGAGCGTTTCTAAAAAGCAAAAACAATCAGTGTACTAAAAGCTTTGATATTTTTATCACAAGCACCTAATTGAGTTTTTCAATTGGTTTTTTGGCAAGATGAACTGTTCCAAAAGTCTGACCATGTATTTACTTTTATCAAAGTGATAAGGATGGCAGGGTTAGGTACTCGTTCCTATGATCCTGCCAGAACCGAGGGGATCTACCTAGGGACAATCCACTAGTTAGTGTAGAAGTCCTTAGGTATGATAAAAAAGGTGTAATAACTTGTGATAAGGGAATTGTGCCGATTGAGATGGAGCTGTATTGGAAACTAACCCAACAAGGTACTAGTCATGAAGTCCCAGTAAGCACTAAAGGGGTTGAAGAATTAAAAAGAATTGTACAGATAAAGGGTGTAAAGAAAGAATCCCTCCATACACTTAGGCAGAAACCAGGTCAATACATCTACTGTCAGAATCATAAAGATGATTGCTGACATTGAAGAAAGTCATCATGGACTCAGTGATGCATTGCACAACCCTTCCTAGCCACTTAAAATCTCTTAAAATATTTATGTTTCATTTCTCACGGAGACTAAACACATTATCTATTGACTTTCTTACTTCGAGTTAGTCGGTATTGAAAAGGTGGCAGTCAGCTCCAGCCTTCGATCACTAAACTAAAATTCACTATTAAGTCTAGAGCCAAGAGATCATCATAAATATCACTAGGACACTAATCCAATGTACTTGTCTTTCACACATTGTGAAAACAAGGAATATATCTTAAGAGTCCTATGCATTATCCTTGTGATTTTGCCAGAACATACAAGTGATACTTACGTATTCACAATGAAGATGGAAATCCTGATAGAGCCAACATCAAACAAGCTCTTGGTAGGTGACTTGTGAGATCCTCAATGGATCAAACTTATGTCAACTGGAAAGAAATGATGGTGCGATTCTACAAGAATCATACTTGTTCCAGTATACGAATTGACGGTTAATGAACTTTGCCAAAAGCTTAAAACTTTCAATGTGTTACAAAAACACTTTTACTAGTAACACTTCGATTGATTTTCAAATCAATTTTTCACTTTATTGCTAATTGTTTTATTACAGGTTCATATAAAGATGGAGATGGTGTCATCCTGTTCCGGCAGAGACAAGTTCATTACTACATGCTCATACTTGACCAACATATTCAAAGAAATCATGAAAACTCAAGCATATGTTTCTAAGCTTCCACAACTCTGATATCATACGTCCCTCTTGAAGTGACCAAGTATTAAAGTTAAAGAACTTCAAGAACAAAGTATCTTCAAGTTTTCAAGATCCAAAAAAGTATGAGCATGTCGGTCCGTATGTCACAAGTTCACAAGATGGCGAAATATAAAAAGAGACGGTCACCCCGTGTATTTTCCTGTTTATCGTAGCTCGTAATTTAATGTTTAATGTATAACATTTGGTAATAAGCCGGGTATAAACCCAACATGTAAGCCCACTACAAAGGCCACTTGGCCGGTTTTGTACACACATATAAAAGCCTCTTCCTACTTATGGAAGAGGTGGTTAGTTATTTTACACACACACACACTTTCTCTCTCTAGAAGAGTGTGTATTTTCTTTGTTTCTCTCTCTAGCATTCGACTAATCTACTAACCATTCGATTGTGTGATGATATCCAATATCCTACAGGTATCAGAGTAGCAGAAGTCTTGAAATATGTGCTTGATCTTCGATAATGTCTTTATAAATGTCGGTCGAGTATGATCATGTGGCTATGAGTCTGACTCGTCCTCGTCTAGCTGCTGCTACCATCGGGAATACCTGCAGGTTTAGGTTAGTGATAATCAATAGATATGGACGGGAGTGTCTTTGTCACTTCGTCAAATATGGTTGCAATAACCACGGTTCCCCGTTGATTAGTATAAATACTGCCTATGATCAGATAGAATTATGAAGAATCTTCTTGACAGGGTTTTGCAGCTGTACTAGCCGTTCTCAATACCAGAGCGTCTCAAAGCAGACAACACGGTATGAGTAAATCGATAAGTTACTATCTTCTTGATTGAGTTGTCAATTCATGTTCAGCTTTCCTATGTCCAGATACCCTTGTGAGACTTCCCATGGATATAAGATTGAAAATTGATTTAGGAAAATCAGTCGGCGTACTAATATGCAAACGGTTTTGTAACACACAAACAGTTTTAACTTTTTCAAAATTCATCTGTCAATTCATAAGCTAGACCGAATCGATATCCAGTGTCATAAGTTTGATCCATATAGGATCTCACAAGTCACCTACCAAGAGATTGTTTGATGTTGGCTCAAGCAGGATTTCCATCTTCACTGTGAATACTTGAGTATCACTCGAATGTTCTAGCAATATCACAAGGATAATGCGTAGGACTCTTAAGTTATTACTTGTTTTCACAATGTGTGAGCAACAAATATATTTGATTAGTGTCATAGTGGGATTTTCAGATGATCTCTAGGCTCTAGACTTAATAGTAGACATTTAGTTTTAGTAATTAGAGGCTGGAGCAGACTGCCACCTTTTCAATACCAACTAACTCGAAGTGAGAAAGTTGATAGAAATGCGTGTAATCTTTGTGAGAAGTGAAACAAGAATCTGTTGAGAGACCTTGAGTGGCTAGGGAGGGTTGTTCATTGCGTCACTGGGTCCATGATGACTATCTTCAATACCAAACAACAGCTTAGTGTTTTTGACAGTTTATGTATTGACCCGTTTTTGCCTAAGTGTATCGAGGGCTTCTTTCTTTTTACCCTTTATCCTTACAATTCTTTTTCATTCTTTAACCTCTTCAGTGCTTACCGAGACTTCATGACTAATACCTTGTTGGGTTTGTTCTAGTACTAGCTCCATCTCAATCGGCACTATTCCTTTATTCTCACTTTTACTCATTTTTTATATCATACCTAAGGACTTCTACACTAACTAGTGGATAGTCCCTGGGTAGATCCCTCTGGTTCTAGCTGGATCATGGGAACGAGTACCTAATCCTAACCACCTTATAACTCTAAGTAATTACAAACATGGTCAGTCTTTTGTTACTATTCCCAGCCTTAAAACCTATTGAAAACATCGATCAAGGTACTTTGTGATATAAATCAAAACATTTAGTACCTTGATGGTTTTACATTTTAGAAATTGCTCCCCCTCAACATGTGCATCGATATTCGAAAATGTTTAGCACATAAAGGTTGAAGCTTGCACTTGAGTCCTTAATATCACATCTTTTAGCCATATATTTTAGTCAAATTCTCTCCCCTTATCAAAAATGTTAAATCTTTTAATATTTTGGATATTAATTGATTTAAAATATATGTATTCAGGGAGAAAAATGTTCCAGTTATTTAACAATCCGTATTAGGAACATCTTAAAGCTCCCCTCAAATTATGAGGGTATAATATGGTGTTTGAGTACGTTAATTTGAATGTTTTTGAATTTACTAAGAAATTCTTGAAAATTCGTACTCAAACACGATATTTGCCTAATATTAGTCTACACTATTTATTCATATTCGCAAGATTTATTATATATGAGAGAATGACCTGAAATGTAAGAGGACACGATATGATAAAGTCATATTGTCCTCTCAAGTAGTCTGAAGTCTTCTCTATATTCTCTACCACCAACGAACTTCTCTAAATTCCTCAAAAGCCTTCTCTCATAGAGCTGCTTGTCCCGATCTCATGATCAATTGATGCAAAGACTTACTGACCTGTCTCCTCAACTCCATCATCCTCTTGGAAAATACTCAATCCTCAGGTGGAAGCAAATCATGAAGAGATGAGCTAATGACAATGTGAGCGTCCGTCTCAGAACTGTAGAGTTCATCAAAGCATATCAAATATGTTCTCTAGAGCTTGTCTAGATATTGATTCCTTAAGGGTTTTTGTTGTAGAGAATAAGGTTTTGTTGGGGATGTCGGATCTGAAAGTCTCAGGCCTGGTGATATTTAGCTTCTTTTGGTAGCTTTCGACTCCGAGTTGAAGATCTTCCACCTGCTTTTGAATGACAATGCTTTTGGTGAACATCCGCAATGCCACATTCAGGTCGAAGATGACATCCCTTTCAAGGTTTGAGAGATTTTCTCTAAACCAAAGAGAAGCAGCATACTTCAATATCGACGCATATTAAGGTTTGAGAGTTACCTTGCTTGAACTTACGGAGCGTCTAGTCTTTCCTTCGAACATCAATCTCTTCTAAATACCCGTAATCATACTGATTCATAACTTTTCCATAGGTTACTGCAATGATTCTTTTTCTGTAGTATACATCATGCTTGGACTTCATGTGTCTTGTGAATCTATAGAACCTTTGTTGTTTTAGACCCCAGTGCGAAATCCCCTAAAGGGCATATTTGTCGTATGCAACTGATGTGCTATCGTGTAGGGTCAATTATTTTATTATCAAGTTTTACATTTATATTTAGCCAACAAACCTAAAACAACACTTTAACGTGTACTATACCCGATCGGGTCGAGTTTCGTGGTAAGTAGGGCGTCGAACACTAAGAGTGAAAATTAATCCTATATTCTATCAGTATTTTAATTAGTCTGATTAGTCTATGTTAATTCTAATTATTGGTTAAACCTATGCTATATACGTTGTCTAATGATATGGGGGGTTTTCAGCCTGAGAGACTGGCACAGGTTTGGTGGTGACAAGAATCAAATCAATACACGATAAACATGCAAGAAGAAAATCAGAAGATAAAAGAGCGGTACAAGCCAAATGATAGAAAACTGTATTAGCCATATTAAATCTAGTTCAATGTTGGTTTGTTTGTTTTAGTGCAAGGATTACTTATCTCAAGCGGCATATTTCATTCATAAACTTAGGCGGGGACATCATCCTAAGACCTATACCTAATTAATCTTTTACAAATAATGCAACCCCGCTAAAGAATCCTTTATTTATTATAATCAATAATAGGGAAACAAGCAGTGGGTGCGATCTGTTAAAACCCTAGCCCATCGGGACTTTACCCACTTATTGCTTGACGGTGTTTTATATACTGGTAGTCCACTATTTGAGTCTTTACCAATTAATTAAGAACATGATTGCTAAAACAATTACGGGTCACCTACCGGTCCAACTAAACTCATAATTCAAAGGTAAAGATAGAACGTTATTTGTGATCCTATTGGTCCAGTAATATAAACCACGATATGGAGAGCTATCCCAATATCTAGATCACTTGTTAGGTTTCACTAGACCCAGTTGAATGATAGGTCGCATATTCAAGCACATAGATAAGTATTAGGTGATAAACATAATTAAAAAATCCACGATTAATTAAGAAATCATTTTAAAACAAACCAAACATTGAACTTTCATTAAGATGGCTAATACCCGAGGGTAATAGCCCACAACCATTGTAATTATACAAGCGTAATCAAACAATGAAAATTGAACGATTAAGAGAGTAAAAATTACATGATGTATTCTACAGATTCGTGATCAATGCTTGACCTTGGTGGCTCTTCTTCTCTTCAGAAATTCGTCTTTTATGAGTATGGTATAAAGAATGTGATTTTGCACACTGAAAACTCGTTTTTAAGTCTTCTATATATAGTGTCTAAAAAAGACTAGATACGCCGTATTGGGCTAGGCCAATACGGTGTATAGTGTTGGATTCCTTAGAGTGCGCGCTACATTCTTAATCAATCAGTGATATCATTCCCAATTTACTTTTATTACTGTATCTTCAAATAGTTATTCAGCTGGATACGACGTATGAAAGTAGAGTGATATGTCGTATTGGGAATTGGTCAAACACGCTTTCTTGTGAAGTCTAGGCGCTGATACGCCGTATCTTCTTTGTTGGATACAATGTATGTAGTCAGAATTTAGCAATCTTCAAATATCTTCGTTTTAGCTCTAAATTATGCGCCTTTTAGCATGTCTTCACAAAACACTCCTGAATTACTACAATTATCAACTTTAAAGCAATAAAATACTAAATCTTGCAATAATTATATAAAAGTGGGTAAAATAGATGGGATAAATGATATAATAAAGTGACGTTATGTAACACCCAATTATTTTGACATAGCAGCGGAAGCTAAATTGGGGGTATTACTTCATGAATCAACAGTCATAATCATAGAAAATGACTCAAAAGAGATGTTTTGGAAAATTTAGTTATCATTTAATATTATTTTAGAGTTTTACAAAAGGAGGTCCCAAAAGACATATGAAAACATAGAATTTGAATGATAACAAGTTTGGACATCCTCAAGTCTAATGCTACTCCATGCCATAGGTTGCTCAATTACCTGAGATAAACATGCTAAAAAGGTCAACACAAAGGTTGAGTGAAATTCACAGGTTTGAAATATAATAGTTGAATACAAGTTAATGTAATAGTAATAATTGCAATGAATACAATTATCATGGAAAACAATATTATATTATTACACTAAGCTCATGACACCGAAGCCTTAAGTAAATGTTATTCATAAGTTGTTGCCCCAAGTGGGTGCTTTGCTAAACACCCGAAGTTCCTCAAATGAAATGCGTCCGCTGGCCATGTATGTATCAGAACCTAGATGGGGAAGTTCAGCCCCAATAGATCTATTCACAGCATTCGCGCTTACTTCGCAAAGTAATTAACGGTTCATGATAGTGAGGCCTTATGGCAAATGGAGGTACTTAGGAAATAATATATCAGGATAACATACAGTTGAAAAATACTTGTATTCATGTTTATAGCATGTATCTCCCCATGGAGTTTAGAAAACATATAAAGGTGGGACTATGAACTCACCTTAATAAGGAAGTCTGATTGATGTCAAAAGTGACTCAATTAGAAATAAACGGCATTGTCACGCAACCTAGGTAATATGTCAAGTCTTTGTTCGATTGTTTATAATTCAAACTTTATTTAATAAAGTTTAACATAAATATTCATTTGGTTTATTAACTTGTGAAAACATCGTATCACTGTTCGGGCTATCATAATCCAGAGGTCATGTAATAAACGTTTGAGGAGCTAAGACACTTTAAATCGTAAATCCAGTAACTCATCAAAATGTCTACCCAAATGAAATCCCCTCACATGAAATTTTCTAGTAACTTGATACGTTATAGTTTAAAAGATAAGATTTTATCTTTTAAGTTTCTTCAAAAGCTAGTAGATGATAAATTATATTAAATATATAACATAATTAATTTATAATGTTTTGATCGATGAATGAACGATAAATGTGTTGGGTTTTTAACAAAATCAAGTCTTATAATGTTTAAATATATTTTTATAATTAAATATAAAAATATTACATTTTATACCCTTAGGAATTCAAAAATGACAATATATACCCTTGGTATTTACCAATTTACAAATTTAACCCTTTACTTTATATCTTTAAACATTTAAACCCATAACTTTGAAATATGGCAAAACAGGCCCTTGTAGTTTAACTTTAGGATAATTATATTTTTGGCCCGAAAATTTAATAATTTTAGAAAGTTACAATATATACCCCTCATGCATATACGATTTGCATTACTAGTCCAAAATCCATATACTTTCTATTTTTAATCTCGAAATAATATTGCAGCATATAGCTTATTACTATAAGCTAAAATAAGTAGGTTTAACGAGCTTATAGCTTATGAAATGAGCTTATGAATTTGAAAATCCAAAATGGGTTCGTTTGGTTTTAAAATCTTAACCCGATGGGTTCTAGCTTTTAGGATTTGTTTTTATGTTTGTAAAAATGATAAATGAGCTTCTAGAAATAGCTTATAGGACCAACTTTTAGCTTTTAGCTTATTAGGGTTTATGAAAATAGCTTTTAGAGTTTTAAGAGGTGCGTTTGGTTTAAGAAAACCAAACGAGTAGACTTAGGGTTTCCAAAAAAGTTTATCTTGAACAAATGATTATATAAAACTTATACATGATCTAAAATATGACAAAAGCTTATAGAACAAGCTATGAGGCTTACTAAGCTGAATGGATCAATAATGGTTTGATATGGGTCAAAATGATAAAATGTAACCTAAAAGCTTGGAGATGAATCAAGACGTCTTCTTTCTTATCCCTTGTTTCAAACTAGCTTAAAGACCTTTTCCTTCCTTTCCTTAGCTTGGCTAGAACATGATTTTGAGGTAGGGTTTAGTTTAAATGGTGAATTTTGAAAGTATGCATGTATGCTTGTATATATAGGCAAGAAACTTAGAGTGGTGGCAAATTTGAAAAGAGTGATGTCCAAGGTTAGCTACTAGTGACTATTAGAAGCTAGGAGTAATGAGCGATAGCAAAGTGTTTAGAAGGTGGGAGGGTTCCAATCAGCCAAGGTGGTGACGATGGTGGTGACAATTAGTGTGAGTGGCGGCATGTGTGGTGAAAGGAGGTGACAAGGTACTTTACTTGGTTGCAGGTGTGACAAGGTGGTAGGCAAGGTGGTACATCATGGTGGAGTATGCTTGCTAGGTTTTGGCTTGGTTTAAACTTGGTTCAAAACTAGTTTAGAGGTATCAGGTTAGGTTTTTAGGGTTTTGCCGAGTGTGTGGAGTGAAATAGAGGGTAAACTAGTTCAAATGTTGTGCATTGGAGAGTTGTAACTTAGGCTTAAAGAGTGGTACGAATGGTGTATATTAGTTTGGAAGGAAATAGTTAAATTTGAATCTCATGCTTAATCGACTTATACTATGAGCTTAAAGAAGTTGTACTAGGGTTTTGGAGGGAAAAGGTATTCGATATTCATGCATTGATAACTTGTACACATGCCTTATCAGATTGTACATTTGGATTGTATGGAAACATTACATGTAATCAGGGTTTTAACATAAGCGTTAACATATGAAATCTGTTTTATAATAAACATTATGAAAGGTACATTAAATAGATAACGTATGGTAAAAATGGAGTTTAGAACATATTGCTTGACATATTATAACATTTACTTGCTATAAACATTGATGAAATTGGCATTGGTAGGTTGCGTGAGCACGTTTACTTTTGTAAATGTAAGTTACGTTACATTATGGATGGAATAAAGCAAAAAATTACACTGAGGAAAATTTCATCTAATTTAATAGATGAATAATTACATAGAGGAAAATTGTAGGTTGTTATAGTCTCCCAACCTTAAAGAAATCTCGTCCTGAGATTTTGTTGGATGTTGGAGCGATGTTTGAAAATAGATGTGGATACTTGGCATAAATTTGATCTTCGCGTTCCTACGTAAATTCTGGTCCTCTTTTAAAGTTCCATCTTACTTTGACTATAGGGATACGACTTTGTTTCAATTGCTTGACTTCTCAATCTATAATTTCTATTGGTTCTTCCACAAAATTGAGTTTGTCATCGAGTCAAAGCTCTTTCATTGGAATGACTAGGGATTCGTCATATAGGCATTTCTTTAGATTAGAAACGTGGAAGGTACTATGGAGATTACAGAGTTCTTTAGGAAGCTCAAGTGTGTATGCCACTGGACCGACCCTTTTAAGGATCTTAAATGGTCCAATGTACCAGGGGCTAAGCTTTCCTCACTTTCTGAATCGGATGACACCTTTTCTAGGTGATACTTTTAACATAACATGATCTCCAACTTGGAATTCTGAAGGCTTTCGCCTTATATTGGCATAACTCCTTTGCCGATCTCTTGCAGCTTGCAAGCGTTGTCGAATTTGTACTATCTTTCAGTGGTTTCATGGATTATCTCTGGTCCCATGAGTTGAACATCTCCAACTTCGGCCCAACAGACAGGTGATCGACACTTTCGACCATAAAGTGCCTTGAATGGTGCTGCCTTAATACTGGCATGGTAACTGTTATTGTAAGAAAATTCTACCAGTGGTAAGTGTCTCTCCCATCCTTTTCCGAAATCTATAACACAGGCTCGAAGCATGTCTTCAAGTGTTTAGATGGTTATTTCACTTTGTCCATTAGTCTGGGGATGATATGCCGTTCTCATGTCTAATTGAGTACCCAAGGCACTCTGCATTGACTGCCAGAATCTGGATGTGAAATGACTGTCACGATATGAGATGATGGATATCGGCACTCCATGCCGTAAAACTATCTCCTTTATATATAACCTTTTAAGGGTTTCTATACTATCTGTCTCTCTGGTAGGGATGAAATGTGCTGATTTGGTAAGGCGGTCTACAATGACCCAAATTGTGTCATGTCCGTTTGATGTTTTGGGTAGTTTTGTGACGAAGTCCATCGTTATTCTTTCCCATTTCCATGTAGGAATCTCTGGTTGTATCAGTAAGCCGGATGGCTTCTAACATTGTGCTTTAACTCTAGAGCATATTAAATACTTACCAACATATTCAGCGATGATCGCCTTCATGTTAGGCCACCAATAGAGTTTCTTTAGATCCTAATACATCTTGTCAGAACCTGGGTGGATGGAATATTCCGATTTATAGGATTCATGCATGATTAAGTCCCTCAAATTACCAAAGAGTGGTAACCAACTTTGATTCTTGATACATCGGGTTCCATCACGATGTACTTCAAATGCTTTGTCTATTCCTCGTAGGTTCTCAGCTTTGATGTTCTCTTCTTTGATCGCCTCAGTTTGGGCTTCGAGGATTTGTGATGGTAATTTTGAGTGAAGGGTCATAACTAATGCCCTGACTTGGAGTGGTTTGATTCATTCCTTCCAGCTTAAGGCATCTGCTACAACATTTGCCATTCCAGGATGGTAGCGAATCTCACAATTGTAATTTGTGAGCAATTCTAACCAACGACGTTGTCTCATGTTCAACTCATTCTGATCAAGGATATGCTGCAGACTTTTATGATCAGTGAACATAGTACACTTTGTGCCATACAGATGGTGTCTCCAAATTTTAAGAGCGAATACTACTGCTCCCAATTCAAGGTCATGTGTGGTATAGTTCTCTTCATGAGGCTTGAGTTATCAGGATGCATATGCAATAAAATTTTCTCTTTGCATTAACACCGCTCCTAGATCTTGATGTGATGCATCACAATAAACGACAAAATCGTTGTTTCCTTCTGGTAATGATAAGATTAGAGCTTTACACAATTTTTGTTTTAGCAGTTGGAAGGCTGACTCTTGGCTTTCTCCCCAGATATACTTCTTGTTTTTCTGGGTTAATTCAGTCAAAGACTTTACAATCTTTGAAAAACCTTCGATAAATCTCCGATAGTAGCCGGCGAGTCCTAAGAATTGGCTGTGGGTATGGTAGGAGATACCCAATTCTTAACTGCTTCAATCTTGGCAGGGTCAACGTAAATTCCTTGACTATCAATTACGTGCCCGAGAAATTGCACGATACTGATCTAATAATCATATTTGGAGAACTTGGCATACAATTTCTCCTTTTTGAGTAATTCTAGGATTATTCTCAGGTGATCTTTGTGTTCTTTTTTGTTACCGGAGTAGATAAGAATATCATCGATGAATACTATCACATATTTATCCAAGTATGGTTTACACACACGGTTCATGAGATCCATGAATACAACATGTGCATTAGTTAAACCAAATGGCATTACTTGGAATTCATAGTGTTCGTATCGCGTTCTGAAAGCAGTCTTGGGAATATCTTCGTCCCTGACTCTCAGTTGGTAATAGCCTGATCTCAAGTCAATTTTTGAGTAAACACTCAAACCTTGAAGTTGGTCAAATAAATCATCGATCCTGGGTAATGGGTAACGATTCTTTACGGTAAGTTTATTCAACTCCTGGTAATCGATACACATTCTGAAAGATTTATCTTTCTTTTTAACAAATAAGATAGGAGCTCCCCAAGGCGAAGTACTTGGTCGGATAAAACCTCGGTCTGCTAACTCTTGTAGTTGGTCAGATAGTTCCTGCATTTCTGAAGGAGCTAATCTGTAAGGTACTCGAGCTATTGGTGCTCTCCTAGAATTAAATTGATTTGGAATTATACTTGGCGAACTGGGGGAAGGCCAGGTAGATTTTCAGGAAAGACTTCCGAAAATTCTCTAACTACCGGTATATCTTCTAGTCATTTTTCATCTGACTTCTTCTCCATTACTTGGGCTACGAAAACTTGATATCCCCTGGATATATATCTTTCGGTTTTAACACAAGATATAAGGCTTAGTCAGGTTTTACTTTGATCACCTCGTATGATCAAAGTTTCACCGTTGATGGGGATGTGGATGACTTTCTTGTCACAAATAATTCTAGCATGATACTTGGATAACCAATCCATACCAATGACAATGTCAAAACTACCGAGTTTAATCGGCATGATATCAATTTTAAAAGGTTAGTTTAGTAAAATCAGAGTACAACCCTGGATAATGGTATTAGTGCCTACTAGGTTTCCATTGGCCATTTCAATGTCATAAGTGGTATCTAGTGTAATTGGTAGGATATTAAGTATAGAAGCAAGAGATATGGATACAAAACTTTTATCGACTCCTAAATCAAATAATACTCTAGCTAGATGTTGGTTTAGAAGGAATGTACCAGTGACTACGTTCGGGTCTTGGTGAGCGTTCTTGTCCCTTAACAAGTATGCTCTTCCGTAAGCATTATTGTTTGCTCTTGATCACTGACTTTTGTAGTGCCCTTTCTCTCCGTAGGCATGACAAGAGTTGCTTCCAGTGGCTGGCCCTTTGTTTTTGCAGTTCCTGGTTAGATGACCCACCTTGTTGCAAGTCTGACACTTGATAGTGTAAGGTCCTGTATGATGCAGGGTGCATTTCTTACACAGGGGAAGGCTTCTAATATACCTACTATTTTCAGTTGGGGTGACAGCATAAGCCCTGATGGTTTCTTGCCTTCTATTCTATTGTTGTTGGTGATCATTGTTGTGGTTGCTATTGTTGTTACGGTTATTCTGGTAGTTGTTGTTGTTGGTGAAGGTTCTTTTATCATCAAACTTTCATTTGTGATCATTGGTTCCTTGCATAGAATTGTACTTTGTTACTTGATCCATTAACCTCTAAGTTATGGTAATAGCTTCCTCTAAAGTTTGAGGCTTTGAAGTGGTAACATTTCCTTCAATACTTTTGGGTAATCCCCCGATGAAGACTTCCATGAGTTTCTCAGAATTTGACACCATAGTTGGGCATAAAACTGCCAATTCTTGGAATCTTCTAACGTAAGTCTTGAGATCATTTCCTTTTACACTCAGATTGTAAAATTCATCATCTATTTTCTTAACCTCGGTTCGGGGATAATACTTCTTTATTAAGAGCTTTTTAAATTCGAACTAGGGAATTTTGTAGGCTTCCTCTATTCCAATAGGCTGGGCGAATGAATTCTACTAGGACAAAGCTTCTTCAGTTAGAGTACCAGTAGCAAATTTTACCTTGCAGTCCTCGGTACAGTTGCTACGGGAAAATACAAATTCAGTTTGTTCAAACCAGCGGATGAGGCCAACAACGCCTTCCGTACCTTTAAAATTGAAGTTTGGCAGCTCATAAACTCTTTGTAGCTACATTTTCTTGCTACAGGAGTTTCACCTTGTCTGATGTTCCTATTGGTATTATCAGTATTTGCCATGGTAGCAGCTTGTGCTTCTACAGCTGCAGAAACACTATCAGCAACTAGTTTCCTGATGGTTTACTGATGGTGTCCTGAATTATAGGTGGTGCTGCAGATGTTGATATCCTCTTGGGAGCCATTCTATCAACATTTACAAAACAACACAAAATAAGAATCCATACAATGATATAGTCATATCACAAGTCTTTGTATAATAATAAAAATTTTCATACATAGTGATATTGAAATCATTTGACATAGATATTTATTTGATACAAGTCCTAACAAAGAAATACACATTCTTTAATATTACATTGTAGAATATAACAAAAATTTTTGGAATTTAGGACTTCCAGAGATGGACACTCTAACAAGCATCTGACTCATTAGGTTTCTCGGGGATTGGTTCACTTTCCAGTGGTCGTGGTATGATCCATAATGAGTTATCTAACTCCGCAAAGATAGACTCATCAAAGGAATAGTTGGGTGTTGGTGTAGTTGACCTAATCGGTGATGAAGATCCAACTGATGAAGACGAAGATAATGATATAGGTGATTCAACAGGAGGCTCAGTATCTCTAGGTGGTGTAGGTGGAATTATATGCTTAATGTCTTGAGCATTAATCATATCCGGATACAAAGGTTCGAGAAAACCTAGTGGTAAGAGAGCCATAGTAACATGGATTCATAAAGACACGATACATGAATAACCTTAACACAGGGTATAGGATAGACAACCACAACATACATAAATCGGTATCATGAAACAATGAAGTATAATGGAATCATAACTTCATTATGTCATAAATAACTTGTCTACATATTTTACATAACCAAAATTTGACAAGTGTTGTTATTTATGCCACACATCCCGTAGTTGGATTCAAAACAAAAGCTGTAAATGACAAGGATCTAGTCTAATAGTCTGGTGGTCCTCCCTTGTGGTTCTTGAGTTCGTAGATCGTATCCAGAAGACTCTTCATATCTGATCAGTGGCAAACCTGGATATCCTCGATGATCATTTCCTGAGTAGAAATCCTGACGCGAGCAAGAACAATCTTGTCATCATGCCTTATTTTCTCTCTCTGAAATCCAGAAATCTAGGTACATGCTTCTTGAAGTTCGGTCTCTAGTCTATCAAAATCTTGTTGTATGATTACTCGACCATTACTAAGACCTTCTATCTTATCTTCCATGTGCTCAATGCGCTCAAGAGGAAGATCATCTAGGTGATTCAAAATAGTCTCGATTTGTTCCTCATGGCACTCCAGACGCGTCATATGAGAACTCTCTCCCATCTCAAATACCTGAGGTAGGGTAGAGGAATCATTAGAGAAGGGTGATAGGAAACGGGCTCGTTTCTGAGGTGGCAAAATCTCCCTAGGAAGAAAGAAATCTCGGGAATCAAATAGTGGTGATGATGGTAACACTGGAGATGGAGGCAAAATAGTTGGTGGAGAAATAGGAGCTCATGGTAGTGGAATATGTGGTTCCTTGTTTTACTGAATGGATCTTTGCAACCAATAAAGGATGATAGTCAAGTTGTATAAATACAACTGACTATGTAGAAACAATGATTATGAATACTATATGTTAATGCGGAATCTTAACACAAGTACTAAGAAGAACAATGAATCAATCTGGATAACAACTTTATTAAAGTGTTTCTTTGAGATCACAAGATGTTCAACTATGATAATGTATGTTCCTGTATGAATTTTGATGGTTGAACTCATGTTTCTAACTATGCCTAGGGTTCCTTTTATATCATAAGGATAACCCTAAAAGGCTTACATGTCTTTCTGACAAATATCTCAAAAATATCTTTTAAATATCTTTTAAATATCTTGTCATCGGTACTAAATACTTTACTGACTAACGGTACAAACTAACAGACAGTACAAACAACTATTGTACTGTCGATACTTAAGATAATTGTCCGGTACTAACTATTTGTACTGTCGGTACTAAGTTAATAAAACATTAATCCTAACAATCCTCCCTTAAACATGAATGTTAAACTATTTTAACTTCATGTTTCTTCATTCCTTTAAGAACTTGATGGTTCTTTATCTCTTTTAATGCACAGAGGATGTATCCAAACATTCTTCATGTTTTCTTAATCTTGTACACTCTATCCTTTTTTTAGGCAGCACCATGTCTTTTTAGTCAATTCAGCAACATACTTTTCAGCTACACACAACATCTTGATACCATATTCCAACTAAGATTGCTTTGTAGTTTTTGGCAAACTAACCAGCCACAACGGATTTGATGTTCCTTACAGTAGCACGTTTGCTCTGGGATAGATAAACTCTTCATCTGAAGAATATGGTGAGTTAAATACCATACAGTTTTTGGTAAACTGTCAACCATCAACGGATTTGATTAGTCCTTTAACCAAATACGTAAGTGTTGGAACTAGCCAACTCTTCACCACAGAAGCAAGGTGAGTTGAGAACCCTACAATTTTTGGTAAATTGTAAACCATAAACGGATTTGAGAAGTCTTTACCTCAAGCCGTTTGCTTGTGGACTAGCCAATTCTTATGCCTGTTAAGCATGGTGAATTGATAACCATTTGTTGTATGGTGGTTAGCCAACACTCAATCCCTTCTTACTTCCATCAGTCTTGTTCTTTAGATTCTAAATCAGCAAGTACCTTCTTGATAAAACATATCAATTCCATTGCTATAGTACTTTCTTCTTCAGACTCCAATTTTAGCTTTAGCATTTGCATCAGTATTTCCTTTTCCAAAGGATACTTCTTCTCTATAAGCATGTGAACGACTAATCCTTCATCAGTCATCAAAGTGTGTACCCCTGAAGAACTATGCAGCTTCCAACTGACTAATTTCCATTCATGTTATGAGTTCCAAAACTCATCTGGATTGAATATAACTATCAAATCTCCTTAAAGAACTTTATCAAAACCTTCAGGAATCTTATCTTGATATATGTCCATCACAAGTTTATATATAGCATCTAAGTCTTCTCTGTAAAACACTGAAAGCACTCTTATCAATGTGTTGAAGCATCTCTTTTGACCATTACTTCTTGTACCGTGCTTTCTCTTTCTTGTATTTTCTTCTCCTTTATCCTCTTCCTTGACTTCTTCTTTAGATTCCTGCTTGATCTCTTCTCCTTTGGAGGAATCTTTCTTATTCATTCTTTTGATCAGTCTATCATCTTCAACAGACCCAATAGCAATGAAATCTTCATCTGACCTTTTTATCTTTTCATACATTGCTTGTATGTCTTCAAACTTCTTACTCTTCAACTCAGAATGTTTGAAGTTCCCCACATGCTTTAAGTAGGTCATCATCTGATTTCTTAATTGATTCTTGGTTGGAGGTCTGTTTCT
>BQNB010054283.1:1979-12918 GCA_026074375.1 Tanacetum coccineum | reverse complement strand
TTAGCTATGGTCAAATTATACATGCTAAACTTAATACACTCTAAGTAGGATTGACGACTTATGAATTTCCATCAGGAAACTCATAGGTACTCAAACTTGATAAGCAAGACTTGGATGTCATTTCCGAAAACTCAAACCGAGAACCCTTATAACTTATATAAGTTTCTCTTAATAACCTAATATCAACACCATCTCCTAAATAATGGAAAAATGATTCTTGGCCAAACTTGGCACCTCCACGAATCGATGGATCCTTCGTGTTAGATTCATCTTCGGTTTAGGTAAATCTGCCCTATGGCATTAGAATTAAACATCTTCCTTTTGTCAATCACTTAAAAGTCTAACATACATGTAACTAAACTTTAGTTAATCATCATTATTTCTATAAAGAAATATTCACAAGATCTGTTGAGGTAAATAACCTTAATTGGATTTCTTTCATAAAAGACATGCAAAGGTGCATTCTTTGAACACTCTCAATATAGAGCATTACACATTGTCACTTTTAAGCATACTCCTAGGTCCTAGATGACTCATTCTTTCTTATAGCTACAACAACTTGCTTGCTCTCTCATTCAACCTTAGAATTCTACACATCTTGATTAGGATTATGTGAACCAAAATTAAAGTACGTTAGTTGAGTCATAGTGCTTGTATGAAAAGACAATACCAAATTTTTAACTTGCTACACTTCATTAGGCAAATATAGGAATTCTATTTTGTCTAACATGAGAATGACTACTGGAGAATCTATTGCACTAGAAATTTAATTTGACCTAACGGTTGAATTGCTTCCAAGAGTGAAGTTGGGTTTGTGGTATAACCCGTAAAAATGGTCGTGTTTAGCCTGAATTGAGCACCACTAGTGATAGTCTCATATTCATTCTCTAATTTGACTAAATGACTCCTCCTAAATATGCCTAATGATAGTCTACATCGATAAACTTTGTATCTCATTAGGAGTGCACACTAAGCAAGTAGATATTAGGTTTCTTCTTAGTCAATCTAGACTACTTGCATCTCACATATGTGCTTTGATGTTTCATGATGATAATGTGCTCTCATGTAAGCAAACTAAGCTTCATGTTTATCTTAATGCTCAATGTTTTATCAGCTTAACTATTTGAATGATGTCTTTTTTAAAAGCGTTTGCCTTTTTCTAGCAATTTCAGATAAAATATTTCTTAGTTTATCTAAATAACACATGCTCCTAATGCTAAATGCTAACATGTTTTACATGATGATTGCATTTAAAATTATCACGTTTTGTATGCGTCATTTTACATGACTTACGTGTTAATTGTGCACCTACACTATGTTAGTTTAATGTATGACAATTAATATTTAAATGTCATATAGTCTTACACATTAATCTTTTATGAATATGTAGTTGATTGGCATCTTAGATAAACTTGCATGATTAGATCTATAATCTTATGCATCTAGTGTATAATATATATAGTAATTCCACATTAAAAAATCTTCTTCGCGTCGGGTCCACTAATCTAAATTTTTAAAAGAGACAAAAAATGGTCTAAATCTCTAGAGTCTTCCTTCACACATTCTTAATCACTCATCTCCCTTTGTTCCAAATAATCCACTCTTTGTCGACGGAAAAGTTATATGCAAATATAGAATAACCCTTCCAAGAGGTTTTGACAACTTAATTATTCATCCGATATATTTAGTAACTTTAACTTGCAATCGCAACTTAAAGGGTCATATCCGAAAATCCCTATTCAAGCCTTTTAACAACATTAGTTAAAACTCTCTCCTTTTCTTTTCGACAACAACTCCTCTTCTCTTCGACGAAAACATCTTTCTCTTCGACGAACACATTCTTTCTCTTCAACGAAACATTCTATCCCTTCGACGAAACATTCTTTCTCTTCGACGAAAACATTCTTTCTCTTCGAAGAAAAAAAACATTCCTTTGACGAAAACACACTCTTAATCTTTCATCACACCTCTTCCCTTCTCACTCAACACACCCCTCTACTAAACCATAGAGATGGCTAATCACTTCCTCTACAATTTCTGATAATCACCTTTAAGATAACCTTATACCTCGTCATAGATTTATTTGTATGAACATATCGCAATACTCGAGAAGACCACCACCGTCTTTATATTTCAAGCTCGTCGCCTTATCTTCCGTTTAAATTTTCTTCATTTATTTATTATTATTATTATTATTATTATTATTATTATTATTATTATTTTCACGTATGAAACACACCAAAGATACGTCACCATTTCCTTTGGGACAATGTTCAAATGGAAACATCTCCATTCGAATAGGTTGCGTCTGAAGATAACATCGTCGACATTCTTTCTTTACCCCTCAACTACGATTCGTTAAATTGTCTTTGTCTAGGTCTAGGAATGATGGAACACAATTTCCGTAAATCTTTTTTCTTCTTTTTATACTAGGTCTCGATTCTATCATCTCTATTCCATGCGTCGTGGCAACTTAACTCCTTCATCCGAAGTACTTTAAGTGTTTTTAATTAGCGAAATGCAAATTAAAATATCACTTCTTTCACAAAATTCGTCAAGCCCTAAACTCCTTTCCTGTTAGGCGGTCACCGCGCCCCCAGATCTATTCTGGCGGCCATCCTCCAGAAATATCCTGGGACCGCCGGCAGCAGGCTTGAGATATCTGTCATTTCTTTTCAAATCACTAAATAAATACACCCTCTCTCTTTTCTGCTGCTAAGAGCTGACGTCTTTCCTACACCCAAACCTATGCCCAATATCTCTCTATAGATCAATGAGTCATCCTCACATCCTAACACTCACAAGCATCATTGTTTATATTGTTAATAGTCAAGTGAATTTCGTAAAGAAATGCGTCTCATTCTCAAATATAATCCTTACAATCGTCATAATCACAAACTCCTCAACATCTAGGTCCACACATTCTAGTTTAAAACCTCCTTTTTCTCACCTTGAATGGTCTTTTCACTTCTAAACGGTTCCTCTCTTTCTCAATAATCTTCTCACTTCGGATAGTCGTCTCACTTCTAATAGTCTTTTACTTTTGACATTTCTTCTCACTTCTAATAAGTCTTGTCTCCTCTAACGTTTCCTCTCACGTCTAAACATTTCTTCTCTTTTAATAGTCTTGTTACTATTAAAAATTCCTCCTATATCTCTCCTCACTTAATTATTTCATCCGAAATATTTAAGTAATTACGAAATGCAAATGCACTCAATTCGCTAAACTTGTCACCTTTCTAGAAAGTGAAGAACATAAAGAAGATATTCAATCTTTAAGTGTTATTGAGTCACCACATTGTTGAGTCTCTCATTATTCTTCCACCATGAAAGAACTACCTCATTTCACATCCCACCTTTGTTCCTCAACATTGTCAACCAACAAAACACCAAACAAACCTTTGAATTCCCAATCATCCACTTTTGTCTTGATAGGATCATATGCACATCAATTGTTAGTGCAAATGATATATCAATCTTTTCTATCAACCTCTCGTCAACACGTTCCTTCTTTAGTATCGCTCATCCTTTCCCACTTTTCGGCTCTATGGAATCATTTTCATTCACATCCAAGAGCACATCGTCTCCATCCTCGTCTTATTTTTATTTTTATTCTTTTAAAGTATATATATATATATATATATATATATATATATATATATATATATATATATATATTTACATATTTTGCCAAGATATTAAGTGTCATTCGTCTACTTTTAAAAGGTCATTCTCATAATATTTTTGTGTCAATCAATAAACGAATCAATTCACGTTTATCAAAAAGTCGGTCTAAATCTTTCTCGCGCGGTGAGCCGCGGGGGCGGGCGATACTGTCTTGATTCTTTTTTAAGATTATATCATCTAGGATTGTTGTTTGTTTAAAATTATGATGCATGTGTCTAACTTCTAACTTTTCTTTCAAAAGTGTCAAACTTTTAGAATAATAAAACCTAGAAAGTGCATGTCAAGTATCCCCGCTAATGTTTTTGCTATATGATATGTGCACTTTTCAACTAACTTGTTTTGTAAACAAGGGTGACATACACCGAGATAGAAAATGCAAGCGTTTATGCTCATTTAAAATGCATCGAACTTCTTAGCTTCGGCATGGTAATTTATTTGATCCATGGATCCTTATAGTCAATATACAAGGAAAAGATAATTATCAAGGGGATGCAAGTAAGTAAGGGGATCTAGAGCATGAGTTTTAATAGCATGGAATTAGTTTAAACCATGATGATAGAAGACTTCACTAGGATGATGCAAGCTCACCTTTATAGGAAGTAGGATTGGGGATTGTCAAATACGATGAAGGGTTTATTCATGTTGGAAATAAATCTTCACAAGTTAGTACTTCTAGTTTAAGAACTTAATATTGCTCAACATATAACTAACAATGCTAACTAGGTTAGTACTGCCAGAAGAAAAGTTAGTACTGCCAGTACTGAACTTAATACTGCTAGAAGAGTTTGTATTGCTGCATGAAGATTACAACCGTTGAAGAGATAAAAGCGTGTTTTGTGATATGTATGGAATGATTTAATGTATATATTATATATTTAGAAGATATGTTGATATCTTATAGAAGTTTAGAAGATTTGTAGTTATCTTGTAAAGGACTCCTTGGCGTATAAAAGGAGATCTTAGGTTTTGGTTGTAAAACACATTCATAGCTTCAAGGTTGTAAACCTAGTACTAGACAGAGTACTCGTATTATTCCATCATAAAAATATTGAAGCTTTTTGGTTAATAATTCATTGTTCATATCTACTGTATCACAGTTACTATTACATTCATATTCTTCTAAGTACTAAAGAGTATAATTTCGTCTTACTCTTAGTATCAACAAAGTTTCTAGCATAGTTGTCTTGAATCTAATCAATACAACTAACCCTTTAACAAGGTTAGCAAGATCTAGTTGGGATCATCAAGTGGTATCAGAGCCTTGTGTTCTGAAACTTTGATCTAGAAGTTATGAAATTTGAATCTGCACAGAGTAATACTATTGCTAAGCTACCCATACTCAGCCTAGGTGAGTATGAGATGTGGGTGATAAGAATCAAGCAGTACTTCTAGGTACAAGACAAGCCTCAATGGGAGGGTCATATAGAATGGTAACTCATGGGTATCTGTACCACAAACAGCACAAGAGAATGGTACTTCAGTTACAAAGATGTCAGTACCTGTAACTGCTGAAGAAAATACCAACAAGAAGAATGATGTGAAGGATAGACACTTACTAATCATGGCTCTTCCCAATGAACATCAACTTACTTTCAGTCAGTACAATGATGCTAAAACAATGTTTGCTGCTATCGAAACACGATTTGGAGGTAATGAAGCCACTAAGAAAACACAGAAGACACTTTTAAAGCAACAATATGAAAATTTTAGTGCATCAAGCACAAAGTCTCTTGACTCTATCTTTAACAGGCTCTAGAAGATTGTTAGTAGGCTTGCAATTTTGGGTGTAGTCATCACTCAAGAAGACTTAAATTCAAAATTTTTGAGAAGCTTGCCTCCTGAGTGGAATACTCATGTTGTAGTCTGGATGAATAAGGCTAAAATTGAAACAATGAGCATCGATGATTTGTACAACAATTTCAAAATTGTTGAACAAAGTGTAAAGAAATCTGTTGGTGCAAGTAGTGATGCTCAAAACTTGGCCTTTATGACTGCTCCAAGCACTAGCAGTACTAATGATGCTAATACTGCTAAACCTGCATATGAAGTTAGTACTGTTAGCCCTAATGTTAACACTGCTAGTCATCAAGTTAGTACTGCTAGCTTCAGTGATAATGCTGTGTATGCTTTCATGATTGAGACCCGAATGGGTTCTAATCTCCTATAGCAGGACTTAGAGCAAATTCATGAAGATGGATATGGAAGCAATGGAGTTTGGAAGTGGCAACTCACTCTGTAAGTATTAGGTGTAAAAAAGCTACATTCAAGAACTAACAAAGAAATTTTTTAATTTAATGCTAATAGATAACTGCTGGGGTATGATAAATCCAAGGTAGAGTTGTTTTAGACTGTCCACAAGAAGTGGACACTCTTACCAGGGAATGTAGAGCACCAAGGAACAAAGAGGGTCAGTTCAGAAATTAAGACAACACTAAGAAGCAAGGAAATAATGAAGACAAATCTTCAAAGGCAGTGTTGGCTATAGATGGTGTAGGTTTTGACTGGAGTGATATGGCAGAAGAACAAGTTCAAACAAACATGGCTTTAATGGTGTTTTCAGACTCTAAGGTTTACAATGATAAAACTTGCACTAAAACTTGTCTGGAAAAAAACTATGAAACTCTTAAAAAACAGGTGATGATATAATTGTTAAGGCTTAATCCAAACTTGAATTTACCGCACTACTTATAAAGAAGGTTAGCAACTGTAGGAAGAACAACTATACACATATAGAAAGAATGAGGTTCTTTTTAGTGTGAAGCAAAAAGAAAAGTTGCCATCTTAAAGGGAATTAGCTTGCAAAGATTATGAAATAAATGTACTTAAAAGTGAGTTAGAAAAAGTTAAGCAAGAAAAAGAGGGAATTGAATTTAAAATTAAGAAATTTGATAAAGCCTCAAAAGACCTAGACAAGTTGTTAGGGAGTCAGATAACTAACAAAAGTAAAAAAGGTTTGGGGTATAATGTTGTTCTTCCACCCCATCCTTTAATCTATAATCGACCTAAAAAACTTGATTTGTCTTATTTTGGTCTTGATGAATTCAAAGACCCTGAATTCAAAAGTTATGGTTCTAAGGATAGTGAAGATAAGAGTCCCTAACATTAATTAGTTGATAAAAAACTCGGAATGCTTCTAAGGAAAATTATCTGATGACTCTTTTGGCAAAAGAACAAGTATCAGAAGACCTAAGTAACTTTGTGAGTCCTTCCGTTAATGTAGATAAAGAACTAATATTTCTTGTGTGATAAAAAGAAAAGTATTGTCAACCTAAAAATCATGAAAAAACATATTCAAAAGTCAGTTAGGTATACTGAGATGTAATAGATCAAAAAGTACTAGTGGGAATCAAAGAATTGGGTAATAATCATAAATCCCAAAAAAAAAAATACAAAAAGCTAGGTAGGTGATTTTGTGAAGAATAATAAAGCATGTTTTTTTGTGGGAGTTTTGATCAAATCCAAACTCATTGTAAATACATCAAAGTGAAAGTATTGGTATATGGGAATAATTATAACAGGGTGAACTACAACTATTCTACCAATAGGACTCACCCTAATGCTCAAAGGAACATGTCCAAGATGCAGTTTTAATTAAATCTGGCCTAAACACCAATTTAATACGCGAGGAAAGTAATACTGCACATCCCAAATCTATAGTTATTTTAGTGCTAAAACCAATTCACGTTTTTCAAAATGTAGCACAATCAAACTGAAGAAGGCCCTTTCAATAAAAAACAGTATTATCTAACAAAAGGTTTACCCAAAAAAATAATATTGTCAAGGCAAAAGTAGTTAATATTGTTAGGCCAAAAGCAGTTAATACTGCTAGGCCACATTCAACAGTTGTTAATAATGTTAGGGTTAATCAGGCAAATATTGTAAAGGCCTCAGCATGTTGGGTTTGGAGACCTACCAAACATATAGGTGCATCAACTCACATTTGAAGAAACATAACTACATTGATGCACGAGGCAGATCCAAGTCAGTAATGGCTTGGGTCCCCAAAGGAAAACTAATTTCCTTATTTTTATGTGTAGGGCAAGCCACAATAGGATGATACAGGATTTGAATTGACAGTGTGCTGCCCAAGCATATTACTGGGAACATAGCTTATCTCATAGATTTCAAGAAAATTAATAGAGGTAATGTTACATTAATGGGGAGACAACATGGTGTGAGACATTTCTGGTAAAGGAACACTTAAGAACCGATATTCTTGATTTTGAAGATGTATACGTTTGTCATTGAGTATCAAAATTCAACCTTATTAGTGTCTCCCAGATGGAGTTACAAAAATAACTATGTCCTTTTTATTACTGACACTGAATGTCTTGTCTTATCTCCTAATTTTAAGTTGCCTGATGAAAGTCAGATACTTCTTAAAATTCCTAGAAAGGACAACATGTACAGTTTTGATATGAAGAACATTGTTCCTAAAGAGAGTTTAACTTGTCTATGTATGGCCAAAGGCTACATCAATGAATCAATGCCTAGCATAGGATGCTTGGTGCATATTGAAAATTTTAAGAAACATAAACAAACTTGTTATAAGGATAATCTTGTAAGAGGATTCCTACAAAACATTTTGGATGAACCAAACCTGTGTTGCTTATTCTAAATGGAAGCAACACAGAGCTTCTTGTAAGTCCAAATTTCTGATCCAATTACGTAAGCCTTTTAGTTTATTTATTGCTTCATATGGATCTGTTATTGGTCAACATTTGTGACTAGTTTAATGCATAAGAAAGTATTTGCTTAGTAGTCACTGATGATTATAGCAGGTTTACATGGGTTTTCTTTTTAACAACTAAGGATGAAACCAGTGAGATTCTCAAGAACTTTATCAAAGAAATAGAAAACCTAGTGGATAAGAAAGTGAAAATAATCAGAAGTGATAATGGAACAAAATTTAAGAATAAAGTTATGGATGATTTTTGCAGAGAAAAAGGTATTAAGAGGGAATACAGTGTAGCCAGGACTCCTCAGCAAAATGGTGTGGCTGAGAGGAGGAATAGGACACTAATTGAGGCTGCTAGAACAATGTTAGCTGACTCTAAGTTACCTACCACATTTTGGGCTGAAGCAGTTAGTACTGCTTGCTATGTACAGAATAGGGTCTTAGTAGTCAAGCCTCATAACAAGACACCTTATGAAATTTTTAGAGGTTTTAAACTAGCTCTAAGCTTTATGAGACCATTTAGATGTCATGTTATCATTCTTAATACTTTAGACAATTTAGGTAAGTTTGATGGCAAAAGTGATGAAGGTTTCTTTGTTGGATATTCTTTGAGTAGTAAAGCTTTTAGGGTATACAACACTAGAACTAGGAGGGTAGAAGAAAACTTGCATATTGGGTTTTTAGAGAATAAGCCTATGATAGAAGGGAATGGTCCAAAGTGGCTGTTTGATATTGATTCTCTAACCCAATCTATGAATTATGTTCCAGTAGCTGCAGGTACAATCACTAATGAATCTGCAGGTACACAAGGAGAACTTAATGCAGGTACATCTACACAGAAAGAAGACATCATCAAGTTGCACTGTGAAGCCAAATATGGAAGATGCATCATACTTTGATTCAACATTCCAAGGATGTTGGAAAATTGGTGAACAAAATCTACTGCTGATGATTCTAAATGCATTTGAAGATGGTCAGATAATGAGAATGAAGAAAAAGATAAGTCGTACAGATGATACTTGTCCTAAGGAGAGTTAATACACATGGCCCATTTAGTACTGCTAGTCCAGAGAGTTAATATTGGTCTGTAATAACTTAATACTGTTGATCCCTCAGTTCAAACTACTATTATCATACTTATCCAGATAGCCTATAAAGGACATGTGTCATAATTGAAGCTAGTCATATACTATGAAGACACTCATGTTATTCTTCAGTGAAGAAGATGAGACCAAGAAGTTGAATTTGGGAGAACCTCCTTAATTCAATACAGTTCCAACCACTCCAATATAAGAATTCATAAAGATCACCTAAATTAAAAATGTGATTGGTGATATTAATGTCATCTGTTCGGGACAAGAAGAATGACAAAACCTACTTCTGAACAAGGTTAGTCTCAGTGACTGATTTATAAAGAGAAAACACATGATACCCTGAATACTTGTTTGTATGCTTGTTTCTTATCCCAGATTAAACCCACAAGCATTGCTAAAGCTCTATCTGATTCATCTTGGATGGAAGCAATACAGGAAGAACTTTTGCAATTCAAACTCTAAAAGATTGGAAAACTTGTGGATTTGCCTAATGGGAAGAGGGCCATTAGAACAAAAGGGGTCTTTAAAAATAAGAAAGATAAAAGAGGGATTTTAATTAGGAATAAAGCAAGGTTGGTTGCACAGGGTCATAGGCAAGAAGAAGGCATAGATTATGAAGAAGTTTTTGCTCCTGTGGTAAGAATTAAGGCAATAAGATTATTTTTAGCCTATGCTTCTTTTATGGGTTTTTCTGGTATATCAAAGAGATATAAAAAAAAGATAAAAAAAAAAAAAAAAATAAAAAAAAAAAAAAAGATAAAGAAAAAGAAGATTGAATTGTCTTATATTGGAATCATTGAGGAAGAGGTTTAAGTTACTCAACCACCAGGATTTAAAGATCCTGACCATCCAAACAAAGTTTACAAGGTGGTCAAGGCACTTTATGGGTTGCATCAAGCACCAAGAGCATGGTATGAAAAACTTTGGCTAACTATCTGTTAGGAAATGAGTTTAAAAGAGGCAAGATAGATCAGACATTATTTATCAAGAAGAAAAAAGGAGATATTTTGCTTGTACAGGTCTATGTTGATGACATTATCTTTGACTATACAAACAAGAAGTTATGTACTGGATTTGAGAAGCTAATGAAAGATAAGCTTCAGATGAGTTCTATGGGAGAACTTACTTTCTTTCTAGGATTACAAGTACAACAGAAGGAAGATGGAATATTTATCAGTCAGGATAAATATGTAGCTAAGATTTTGAAGAAATTTAACAACTCTGATGTGAATTCTGCTTCAACTCCTGTTAATTTGGAAAAACCTTTGGTCAAGGATGGAGATGCTATTGATGTTGATGTACATCTCTATATATCTATGATTGGGTCTTTGATGTATCTCAATGCATCTAGGCCAGATATCATGTTTGCAGTATGTGTATGTGCTAGATTTCAAGTTACTCTAAAGACATCACATTTCTTAGCAGTCAAGAGAATTTTTAGATACTTGAAAGGAAAGCCAACTTTAGGCCTTTGGTATTC
>BQNB010054282.1:7789-39613 GCA_026074375.1 Tanacetum coccineum | reverse complement strand
CCTCGAATGAGTCTGACTGGTTGTCTTTTAATATCTCTTGGGTTTTTTCACCAATTATCACATCTAGCTCGTCAATCCCGTAGCACTCGTCATCCTCTGATAGGGGTTTTTTCATTGATTGGTCCATATCAAAAATTACCTCTTCATCCCCAATGCTTAGTGTTATTTTTTGTTGAATACGTCAATCATGGCTCAGGCGATGGCTATGAAGGGTCTTCCTAAAATTATCTAGATTCTAGAGTTTTCTGGCATATCTAGAATAACGAAATCTATTGGTAGGACAAATTTGTCTACCTTAATAAGCACATTTTCAACTATCCCTCTAGAGTATTAGATCTATCTGTCTGCTAATTCTAAGCTTATCCTAGTGGGTTTTGGTTCTCCCAATCCCAGTTTCTCATACATGGTGTACGACATCAAGCTTATGCTAGCTCCTAGATATGTTAAGGCATTGTTAATATGTAAGTTGCTTACCTGGGAGGGAATCGTGAAGCTTCCTGGGTCTTTCTCTTTCAATGGTAGTCTGTTGATCAAGAGCGTTGAGTATCTTTCATTCATTGTTATGGTACAAGCTTCCTCAAGTCTTGATTTATTGGTTAACAATCCCTTAAGATATTTAGCATATTTGGGCATTTGTACCAAAGCCTTAGTAAATGGTATGTTTATGTGGAGCTGCCTCAGGTTTTATAGGAATTTTTGTTGTTGCGCTTCTTCCTTCTCTTTCCTCAACCGGTTGGGGAAAGGTATCCTGGATGGGTGTGGGTTGATATGATGTTCAAAAGTTTGTGTCGAGGGATCCAGACCTTCTTTCTCTTGTTCAGCTTCTTGGGGCTTGTTCTGTTTGATGTTTCGAGATCCTAAAGGTTCATTTTTGTTGAGATTGGTTTCATTGGTTTCCTTATTATCAACAACTTGGAAAGTGGCTTCCCCCCTCTTGTGGTTACTTCCATTAGGTCATGTTTCAGGAAGAAAACGTTACTCATAACCTTTGACAATTCGTGTACTCTGATTCTCAATTCAGTTAGTAGCTTGTTTTGTTCCTTCAGCAAGAGCTCATTGGATGTTTAGAATTCTTTGATGAACGTTTCCATTTCTTCGTGTTCTTTCTTTCCTTCTTCGATGAACTTACCCAATATTTCTTCCTTGGTTAGCTTTCTCTCTGGGTAATAGTAATGGGTGGGTAGGAACCTGGATATGATTCCCGAAACAAAAGACATGATTCAAAGTAAAACTATTCTACAATACTATGCGTAAAATTAAATTTAGTTTTTCCCTCCAGACAATCGATACGCCATATCCTGGTAAGAATACCCTGTATTGATCGTTCAAAGGAATACGTCATATTGTTTGTTAAAAGTCTTTATCCACCGTATTCAATCTGATGAATACGCCGTATCAGGATTTTAACAAAACGCAACGATTAAAAGAAAAACAAAAATAAAGAATGCGTCGTTGAGTGTAGGTAAATTCTATGTATCAAAAACTTGATGTGTCGTTGTGCTTAACCATATTTTATGTATCAAAAACTTGATGTGTCATTGAGTGTAGGTATATTTTATGTATGAAGTTTTACTATTTATATTTTGCCTACTTTACCTAAGGCAACACTTTAACGGGTAGTGCACCCGATCAATTGTAGCTTCGTTGGTAAGTAGGGTGTCGATCACTAAGTGCGAGAGTGTAAATCCTAATATTATCAGTATTTTACTAAACTAAATCTAATTTATCTTTTTCTAAACCTAAGCTAACGGCAATAGGGGGTTTTCAGCCTGAGAGACTAGTACGAGATTTAGTTTAAATAAATAGAAGAAATAGAGGGTAACACACACAAGCAAACAATTAGAAGATAAAGGAGCGGTCAAGCCTAATGTAGGGAAAAAGTATTAACCACATTTAATCCAATTAAAACCTCGGTTTAGTTTATTAGTGCAATGATTGTCTTATCTCGTTGTTGATATATCGTTCCTAGATTTAGGCGATACTTCTTCCTAAAACCTAGATATGGCAGTCCTGTCACAACTAACCCTATCCGCATAAAGTACTCTTGGTTGGTTATAATCTATCTTTGAAGTTCAATGATGGTGATCTTACTGACGACTAGCTCACGAAGACTTTACTAACTTATTGCTTAACGGCACTTTATATACTAGTAGTCCACTTGTCCACATCCATCCTCAAGGAATCAAAACGTTATTTGTTGATCCTAGGTCACCTGCTAGTCCAACTTGTTCACTAAACATTAAGGGTAAGACAACACGTTATTTATGATCATATTCTTCTAGATATATAAATTGTAGACATGGAGAGCTATCCTGGTATCTAGCTAACTATCTATTTGTATTCCTAGACCCAGTTGAATGATAGGTCGCATGCTTAAGCACATAAGCGAGTATAAATTGATAAACATAATTCAACACACAACGAATAAGAAGCAATCTATATAAACATAAACCAAAGATTAAATTGTCATAAACATGGCTAATACCCAAAGGTATTACCCGATAGTCATTGTAACCAATACAAATGTCATAGACGAACGATTAAGGTAAACTAACAAAGTGAATGAATGATACCAAAAACCGAACGCGTATTTAGAGTATAAGAAATTACAAGAGTTCTCCTTTGAATTGATGGGTGTTGCAAGACTTTTGTTGCTCCTTATTTCTTCTAAATGTCGAACTTGGTGGTTACTGAATTAATCAGCTTTGAATGGCCTCCATTGCTTAATGAAATTCGTGTTTAGAGTTTGGTATTTATAACTAATGGGATTAATTTGATACGCCGTATCCGTTGAGGTCGATACGGCGTATTGGAGTTTCCTAGGAGTAGGGACCACGTTTGTCATCTTCCAGAATGTTCTTCGAGTATATCTTCATTGATACGACATATGATGCATTCTTAATACGACGTATAGATGGTTGTGTCTTCATAGTTTCTTGTGAATTTTAGGCGTAGATACGCCGTATCTTCTTGATGGATACGGCGTATTTGAATGTTAGATCAGTAGGTTCCTTGATTTCTTCGTTTAAACTCCAAAATGTGCGCCTTTTAGCTAATCTTCACCAACTGCTCCATAATTACTGCAAATAACTAATATAACATATTAAGTACCAATTCATGCAATAATTATATCAAATGGATAATTTTCATAGAATAAATGATGGTATAAAAGTGACGTTATTTGATGTCATCAAATATTCTCCCACTTGAATCCTACTTGTCCTCAAGTAGACTTTAGAAAGTTTTGTAAAAAATGTATCCCAACCTAAGTTTAGGATCTTTTTCGCTAAGCATTTTTCTTGTTAGATTACTAGCACACAACCAAACACCTCACAAAAAATGAAAAGGAAAACACTCATATCACTCGACTAATCTATGTGGTAACATGTAACTAATTCGCTAAATTGCTCGGCCGTGAAGAGTATCCTATCATAGGCTAGGCAAGGATACACATCTCTACCACTAACATAAGGAGTAACAATATTATAAAGCTAAATTGGGTTTTGTTTTTGAAGGTTTAAAGGGTTTGATCACTCTTTTAATCTCTACCAATACCAATATTCCAGAAGGGCGACAAAGATCACACATACACACCCGTAACGACGGGATAGACACATGTGACTGCTCACTCCCATCTCAAATAAGCTAAAGAATAGGATTGGTAGTCTTCACTAAAAGTCGTAAACCAGCAGGGGAGATAAACCGCATATACACACCTGTAACGACGGGGTAGACATACATGATTGCGATTATTCCCTCACTCGAGTAAAACCAAGGGTTAGGACGAAGATTAATAAGGGGTATGGATTTTCTAACTCTTTCTCCAACAATTATAAACCAACAAGGCGGGCAACACCACGCATACATGGCCGTAACGATGGAATAGACATGCGTGATCGCTCGCATCCTTACTCGAGTAAGACCAAAGGATAGGAATTAGGAAAGGGAAAATAATTGTTGTTAAAGAAAATGAAGCAAATAGATATAGTCCTAGGCACAATGTAGCTAGTTACTTTCCCGACCATCCCTAGTTACTTTCGGGACGATCAATGCTTTTCAAGACATGAATCAGACTCAAAGAATATCTTGATCAATAGATCAATGAAAACAACATAAGTTGGCTTTCCCATAACGATCAACTCCCAATCATCCCAATTACAACTATAGTGGCAACTTTTGCCACTTTATACATACTTTTACATAGTTGGTTTATATTACGTACCAACTCTAATACAACAATACTCTACAAACATCTTTTTTGTATTTTTTTGATTTTTTTATAAACACTAAGAACTGAAAATAAAACTAATGTGTAGAATTTCACCATCTCATGACTACGATAAATCTGAATAATTGATATCCGATCATAATAACAAAGTAGTAAAAATACACGAGCGAACTACTACTTTTACATTCCCGTTGTATTGTGCAACTTCCCGACCTAACCAGAGATAGAAAATCACCATTGCGTTGTGTAATTTCCCGACCATACTGTAGGTGGAAAAGATAGACTCAAGACACAGAAAATACAATACTTTACACGAAAGTAACCATCGATTGATTAAGGACTAATCTAATAGGGTAGGCTAAGGTGTAAAGGTGTAACGAAACATTTGGGGTTTAATCCTAAAGGAATGGCTCTACGGGTTTTTCTAGGGGTATCTTACTCTAAAAATAAGAGTAAACAAAGGGTTTATGCGAGAGTTAACTAACGGGTGTAGTTAGTTAATAAAACATGTATAGGCTTTTTGGTGTAATCCTAGAAATTTACCAGTTTAGAAAAGTCACCCCATCTATTAAAAATAGTGCTTATTATTGTGGTCTCGAATAGATATACCAAGCCAAGTTCTAAAGTATACTACAGTCACCGGCACACTTATATTTTTGTGGAATTTGGGTAAACATTTGGAAACGGATAAGTCTAAATCCTCACAATATCTAACAAGGGTTATGTGTGCAAGGTTATGTGGATAATAATTTCACAAAAAGTATGCTAATTTTTTTTAAAATTTAAGCATAAATTAAGCATATTAAGCATATAAATGTGAAAATAAGGACAAGTAAGCGTTTTAATTCTCCTCCCACACACTTGAGATATACTACGCCCCCGTTGTATAAATATAAAATTAAATACAGGAAATTTAAAGAATTAGAACGGGAAACTCCCCTGATATTTGCTCGGTTTTATCCTCCATGTTGCGTTTATGAGCAAGATTATGTGCGCAAGAGCGTCTGAATCCTAGCACGAACATCATGCACACAGTAATTCCAGAAAATAAGCATACCACTAATCACATTACATTGCTCAGCAAGTTCCTATATTAAAAAGAAAAACAATGCAATTCTATCTCGGTTGTATCTGCTTGGTTAGAAAATAAAATCCTAGAAAGCGAACAAGAAATCGATACGTCATATGGTTTGAGGCATATACGCCGTATCTTAACCTGTGTTAAAAATCCTAAGTACGAGACAGATTAAGTAATACGCTGTATTCGTTTAACGAATACGCCGTATAGAAAATCTGACAGAAAAGTTTTTAAATGCAAAAATTAAAAGACTGGATAACGTCCAGACATTCGATACGCCGTATGGGGTGGTACGAATACGCCGTATCGATGTTTGGGAAGACAGACTCGATAATAAAATAAAAAACAGCCGGGTTGTCTCCCGAAAAGCACTTTTCCTTTCAGCTAGTCTTTAAGTTAGACTTTTTCCTTTCTTTTGTTTCGTTACGTAGCATCGCCTTCGAGGTCGAGAACTTAACGATCCTTTTTATCAAAATCCCCCTCGTAATATTTTTTTAATCGTAGTCCGTTGACCTTGAAGTTGAAACCATTCTTGTCGGTTATCTCAAATGCCCCGTATGGGTATACGGTTTTGACTATGTTTGGTCCATACCATCTTGATTTGAGCTTTCCTGGGTGCATTTTTAAGCACGAGTTAAATAGTAAGATGTTGGGAATAAATCTTCATATGACTTAATACTGCCAACAGTACTAAAGGGGTTAGTACTGCCAGCACAAAGTTAGTACTGCCAAGGAAACTTAATACTGCTAGTTGAAGAAGTTTGTACTGCTAAATGGTCAAAGCTGATGATATGAAGATAAGAAGGTATGGAGAGCATTTCGGAATATTTAGTTTTGAATTGTAACTGTTCCTAATAGATAGGCAGATATATTTGTAAAGGGCTCCTTGTATTTCTATAAAAGGAGATCCCTAGAGTAGTAATAGTTAGAACTTTAAGATCATAACAGATACTGCGCATTTGTATTTAACCAATCTATAATGTGTATTCAGTCAATTGGATACGGCGTATTAATCATCTGATACAGTAACAGACTGATTTTTCGCATTACGTTTTCTGTTTTATTTTCTGTGCTCTCTCAACGAGAGCACATCCTACTGATCATTTGTATCTTATGCTCAGTAAATTGTTTGCAAGATCTAGGTAGGGAAGGAATGACAAGAAAAATCGCAGAACCTGTTTTGGAGGAATACATCACCGTTACCCGAAAGAACTACATCTCAGAAAACGACGAGGGAAAATCGTTTTTTGTTGAAAATGTTCTCCTTGAATAAAGGAAGGTTTTTGGAAAAATTAGCTCATGGTGCTTTCAGTGGAACTAATGGAGAGGATGCGGTGGAACACAATGAAAAGTTTCTTAATTCAGTCGAACCAATCAATATACAAAACGTCAGTAGCAACCGACTCAGGCTTAGTGTTTTCCCAGTTTCGCTTACCGGTGCTGCAAGTGAGTGGTTTAGGGAAGAATGTATTGGTTCAGTTACTACTTGGGAAGATCTTATGGAATTTTTTTTAATAAATTTTACCCGCCTTCTCGTACCAAAAGAGTGGAAAAAGCTAATGTTGTTGAAATGTTATGGGATCTGAACAACAACGAGTTTAAGAAGTGGTTAGCCTCCTATTTCGACAACTATATGATGATGGATCACGTTACAATGAATGCCCTATGGAAATTATGGAACAAGAATAATGATCAAGATGGCAGAATTTTTAGAAGGATTGATGAAGAAGTCAATAATAATAGAGAGCCTTGGAATGATCAAATTGAAGTCTCGGAAAATGAAAGCGAAGTTGCTAAAATCTTTAGAATCGAGACCGACGTATTTGATTACGAAAGTCCCATGTGCAAAGTATTCGACGAATTCAACTATTTTCTTAAAATCGACCCCGATGTGCCAAATAAAGACATTCCAAGATTTAAAACTTATGAGCAATACAAGGATGATTGGATCTACGAATGGAATGATAAAATACCATGCGTAAGTGAAAGGCCTTGGGTACCTGATGGAACTTGGAAAAAGCCTGATCTAGTTAAACACTATTGTAATCCTTTTAATTATAAAAATAGATGTTTGGAGTAGCCAACTTGTAGCTGGAAAGAGGATGGACGCTGCAACGGGGGAAATTTGCCTGGACAATATCTTATAGGCAATCAAATCTATTATCAGGACTACGAATGGTACAAAGCACTAGTTGATTGCGAACTAAAAGATGAAGCACTAAGAAACAAGGCTGAATTGGATAAATCAATGAACCATGATGGAGAGTCAAATGATGATGCATGGAGCAACTACTCACCCATTGAGGAATGGAGTGATCAAGGAAAAGGTGATTACACGAAACCCGATGTTAACTACGACCCCTACCTCGATATATCATAACCATTTAATAGTAAGGAAGGAGGAGGGGATGATCATGAAAAGAATAAACATCGGACGACATTATGACCACTTGGTTCGAGGGGATGCGCAATTAAGCAATGAATGTAGAAAGTGTAAATTTATCGAAAACCCCTGTACAAAACCACCTGAGTGCAAAAATGAAGGATTGGAGGTTGTCAAGTATACATTTAGACCAACGAAAAGGTACATTGTTGTGAAGAAACATAGAGAATACGAATGCACGATAACCGACGAAAATGCGTGTCATGATTACCAAGAAATCTTCCAAAAGATGGAAGACGGATGGTCCGTGACAGAAGTGAAGTAAAGAAGCTGAAGGAAAAAGTCTAACTTAAAGACTAGCTGAAAGAAAAGTGCTTTTTCCGGGAGACAACCCGGCTATTTTTCATTTTATTATCGATTCTGTCTTCCCAGAATTCGATACGGCGTATTCGTACCACCCCATACAACGTATCGAATGTCTGGACGTTATCCAGCCTTTTAATTTTTGCATTTAAAAACTTTTCTGTCAGATTTTCTATACGGCGTATTCGTTAAACGAATACAGCGTATTACTTAATCTGACTCGTACTTAGAAATTTTAACACAGGTTAATATACGGCGTATCCGCCTCAAACCATATGGCGTATCGATTTCCTGTTCGCTTTCTAGGATTTTATTTTCTAACCAAGCAGATACAACCGAGATAGAATTGCATTGTTTTTCTTTTTGCTACAGGAGCTTGTTGAGCAATGTAACGTGATTAGTGGTATGCTTATTTTCTGGAATTACTGTGTGTATGTTGTTCGTGCTAGGATTCAGACGCTCTTGCACACACAATCTTGCTCATAAACGCAACATGGAGGATCATGTCGAGCAAATCTCAGAGGAGTTCCCGTTCTAATTCTTTAAATTTCCTATATTTAATTTTATATTTATACAACTAGGGCGTTGTATATCTCAAGTGGGGGGAAGAGAATTAGAACGCTTACTTGTCCTTATTTTCACATTAATATGCTTAATTTTTTTAAAAATTAGCTTACTTTTTTGTGAAATTATTATCCACATAACCTTGCACACATAACCCTTGTTAGATATTGTGAGGATTTAGACTTATCCATTTCCAAATGTCTACCCAAATTTTACAAAAATATGAGTGTGCCGGTGACTACTTGGCTTGGTATATCTATTCGAGATCACAATAATAAGCACTATTTTTAATAGATTGAGTGACTTTTCTAAACTGGTAAATTTCTAAGATTACACCAAAAAGCCTATACATGTTTTATTAACTAACTACACCGGTTAGTTAACCCCGTATAAACTCTTTGTTTACTCTCATTTTAAGAGTAAGATGCCCCTAGAAAAACTCGTAGAGCCATTCCTTTAGGATTAAAACCCAAATGTTTCGTTACACCTTTACACATTCGCCCACCCTATTAGATTAGTCCTTAATCAATCGCTGGTTACTTTCGTGTAAAATATTGTATTTTCTGTGTCTTGAGTCTATCTTTTCCACCTACGGTATGGTCGGCAAATAGCACAACGCAATGGTGATTTTCTATCTCTGGTTAGGTCGGAAAGTTGCACAATGCAACGGGAATGTAAAAGTAGTAGTTCGCTCGTGTATTTTTACTACTTCGTTATTATGATCGGATATCAATTATTCAGATTTATCGTAGTCATGAGATGGTGAAATTCTACACATTAGTTTTATTTTCATTTCTTAGTGTTTATAAAAAAAATTGTAACTCGCCTACAAGTATACCCTTAACTCGCTTGACTTACGAAAAACTCAAAAACCACTTAAAACGCTTAAAACACAATTTTAACCATTTTAATACATTCTTTTTTCAAAACAAGCTTTAAATCATTAATATTAAAACATAAACTTTATGGTTTTTAAACACAAAATAAGCATGATTTTGATGAAAAACACATTGAATTTTTTTAACTCGCCTAAATATCGTGACTTTTTGATTAAAAAAACACACACAAAACACTCCTAGATCATCTCATGCGTTCTGATACCAATTGCAGGATCCCAATTTGTATCTACCACACAAATATTGCTCTAGCGTTTAGTATTGCTGTAAGTTTGTTAAACGAGTAGCCTATGCGTAGCAAGTACTGTCCTAGATCCCTGAAGATCTGAACCTATCGTTAATCTCCCCTATTTGTATATAAGACGCATAGATAGTAAATGAGATACACGGAGATAGAACGTTTTTCAATCTACATACTGAAGATAACTTCTTGACCCCCCTCAGACACCACCAAGTGCATCACCACCCCACACGCAGAAACCTATACCCGTAAACCGGAATAGACTCCCAGACAGACCCTACTAGCCCGTCACAGCCAAGCATCTGCGTCCCCCCCTTCGGTTTCCTCACCATCCCTTTCCTAGTCCCTGGATCCCCCCCAGGAGGTGATATTATCTCCATTCGATACTTACATATTAACATTTAGTACATATTTTAGCATAGATACTAGTCCTATGTTCTTTTTTAACCGTGATGCGATCGACAATTTCTAGATTCCTAAACTGTTGTAAGACTCGGTATAAATAAAAACATATTGAGCGTGGAAAAAAATTGATTTTCATTCTTGAGATGTTATGAGTTTCGGTGTCTTCCATTTCTGCATCACATATGTTTCTCTTATTTGATGAAGACATTTCGAGACCAAGAGAAATTTGAGATTTAGTTAAAAAGTTTGCAGGTTTACATGCGTGATTTGTTTTGTTCTTTTCAGTTTGAAAACCCGATATTATATATATGGTATGGCAAATGAAAAGTCACATCCGTGATTAACTTTGGAAACTGTATAAGTAATTATCTTATTTTCAAAAAATATAATTGTGTTCGTATTTATCTCAAAGTTTGTTAAATAGCTATATTTTATTTATAAAATGTTGATTATTGTGTTTGGATATGTGTTTGTGTTTAAGGTTTGAACTATGAGGTGTACGAATAAATTGTCTTTTTTAATATGAACGATAGTTATTCGGCTAAATAAACGCAGTTTAAAACATCCTTTTGCTTTTTTTGTCACAGTGACATATACACCAAGGATTATTTTTCTAATCTTCATGTATATGATGTTTTTCTCTTGAAGCTTGGGTTTTTACGTGGTCTGTGGCTTTGTGTCACAGATAAAAATTCATAAAACTAAAGGTATAGTATTTTGGCAAACCAATTTACTGTGTTTACAAACACGGTCAGTCGATTCGCACTGAACTTCTTTTCTAAAATTTTAGAAGGCTTTTCTGTATATGTCTTTAACCACGAATACCGGGTCGTCGTTCATTTTGTTAACTATTTTTTTACACGACGTCTTCTCTCTTTCTATACACTTTTTTATGTTTCAAAAAATCACCGGACTATACAATAACAAAACAATTTTATTTTTACATTGGATTGGCAATCGTATTATGCTATCAAACACAATCGTAAGAAACAGTATTGACAACAAATTACAACCCCCTTGATGTTAGACCATGTTTTATTCACAACCCAACTCAACCCAATATCTAATTAAATATTATTTTCTTTTTCCTTCCACCCTAACACAAACATTACATCAGCACAACCAACCATATCTTTTTTGTCACCACTTTATCAACAATACCTTAACCCAACATATAATATTATTACTTTTATATTTAATTTAACTAATTAAAAGTTTACATAAAACTATATGTTTGACAAATTATTTACTTGATAAATATATTTTTGAAAAGCAACGATCTGAATAATAAAAAAAAATTTATTTTATATTTTTAGGTTTTAATTGAAATAAAATACGTCTTTTATTAAAAAATAAAATTACAAAAACATTTGAAGAAAAAAAAATTACAAATTTTAGATATATAACTGAAATAATTTATTATCATCGCCAAATTTCTGCCATAATATGCTCAGAGCAAGTCATTTCTTAGAAGATGAATGAGTTCTCTGTTGCCCAATTGTTCTCTGTTTCTCATATAACTTGTCAAATCCGCAATTCATTCAGTGGAGAACGCAACAACATCATCGTCACCATTTGTCTGTGTGTCGTTAAAAAAAATAGATGGATCATAATTTTGGTAAGTTTCTCGTTCATCTTCAACTATCATGTTGTGCATAATAACGCAAGCAATCATTATTTGTCCCATTTGTTTCGTACCGTTTAACTTCAGTCCCCAAATATGACATGGATGTCGAAGGAATGCGAAACGAGCTTGTAGAACTCCAAATGCCCGTTCCACGTCTTTTCGAACAGCCTCTTGATGTTGAGCGAACAACCTGTGCTTTCTAATTTGTGGAGAAGATATAGATTTGACAAATGCATCCCATGAAGGATATATACCATCAGTAAGGTAATATGCCATATTTTTTGATTTTACATTCACATACATACTCACTTCGGTGCTCGAACCCTTCTAACACATCATTAAAAACAGCGAGATCGATGGAGAAACATTATATCATTGCTACGAAAACCTGGTGTTCCAAAGACGATGCCATATCCATAAGTCATATGACGCAACAGCTTCCAAAATGATGGTTGGCTTTCCACTTCTTCCTGCGTATTGTCCAGCCCAACCTGTAGGACAATTTTTCCACTGCCAATGCATGCAGTCAATGCTACCTATCATACCCGGGAACCCACGTTGTTCCCCGATATTGAGTAGTCTCGCCAAATCATCTTCATTTGGCCTTCGAAGGTATCATTCACGAAGAGAAATGACACTTGTACAATACGACATCTGAAGAGGGAATTTCATTGTAACAGCACCACTCATCCTCAAGTATTCCATCTACGGCAGCTAATGATCACACCGGAAGCCAACCTCCGCTTAGCTCCTGTACATTTCTGGCAAAGTGAAAGACGTTGTCTACCGTTGCATCACGCGTCTTTGTTGGACCCACATATGCCGCAATCATGACTGTAACAGAATCAACATAGAATAAACAGGTGTTTACGCATGCGAAATCTGCGTTGAAATATAACTTCATCAAACGTTGGGTTGTCCACAAAATAGTCTGCCATTAAACGTGTCTCACCTTGCTCACGTTCCCTATCACGATACGCTCGTCTTGCTCTGGGAGTTTGGTCTTGTATGACTAAATTAGGATAGTTGATAATAATCATCTTCAAGGATGCGATAGGCGTTGATTATATTGCACAAACACGTTGACTCCCATTCATGATACTCGATTGAGTTAGTTGAGACGAACTTGAGTTAGAATCAGGATGATAAGTCTTCAGAATCAGATGAATAATTTTTTTGAGAAATGAAATTAGAAATATAAGCTTGAATGTGTAAACGGTATGTAAACTTTACATAAAATGAATCTCTCTCATTTTATATCAAGATGATCTGTAATCTATATATGATCGAGTAAACACATTTGCCACATGTTATGATAGTTTCTTTTTATTATTGATAAAGGTGATCTGTAATCTATATGATCGAAAGTAAAACATATGCACTTTTTCCTTTCACGTGTTATCGTTAAGATTTTCTTTTAGTATTGATAAGGTGATCTGTAAGTATATGAGCGAGTAAAACATTGCCACGTGTTTTGATAAGATTTTAATTTCATTATTGATAAAAACAAGGATTCATTTATTTAAAATTCATATTGATTCAAACATAATTCAAACATCACTTTCCATACAACTCTATACAATCCGCTTCATGTATTCGTCTTCTGGTGGAAAGATGATCTTTAGCCAACAAAGCATTCGACTGCATCTAGGATACATCCTTTTAGTTTTCTTTCCGTCTTTTTTGAGCTCTCTTTCTTCCCGTTTAAGCTCCCTTTCTTCCCGTTTTATCTCCCTTTCTTCTCTTTTCTTATCTACCTCGAGCCTTTTATTCATGACTTCAATTTCACTTTCCCTAGTGATCCTCATTGTCGCTAATTCATTCAACAAATTCAGCGGCAATGAAAAAGTTCTGTGATGCCCTTAACTTTTACTTCTTTTTCGGCAGCGTCTCTACCAATAGGATACGTTGAATAGTGGAACACATATTTGTGTTTCTTGGTTGGAGGGAACAACATTTACTCCTTCTTCACTTGTCCGCGGATTTTTTGGTATGCCACCACTTTCTTCATTAGGTTCTTCATCTATACGATGTGAACGTGTATTGTCACGATCTATGTTTAACACCACTTAAAACGCTTAAAACACAATTTTAACCATTTTAATACATTCTTTTTTCAAAACAAGCTTTAAATCATTAATATTAAAACATAAACTTTATGATTTTTAAACACAAAATAAGATTTTGATGAAAAACACATTGAATTTTTTTAACTCGCCTAAATATCGTGACTTTTTGATTAAAAAAACACACACAAAACACTCCTAGATCATCTCATGCGTTCTGATACCAATTGCAGGATCCCAATATAGTATCATACCACACAATATGCTCTAGGTTTTAAAGAGAGTTAAAGAGAGTAGGGTGAGTTCTAGAGAGAGAAATGTAACATAATATGCATAAAGAGAGAATACGTCATACACCTAGAATCACCAACCCACATCCTTACCACTAAGGCTTCTTCTATAGGGTAAGATCCTTGACATGGTTTACCTTGTGGAAGGATGTGATATATAATTCTATCTTACATATTACATTTACGTACATATTATAGCAAAGCATACTACGACCTATGATCTTATATAACCGTGAGTGACCGACACTTTCTAGATTCCTAACAGATTGTAAGCGTATAAATAAAAACATTTGAGCGGGAAAAAAAATGAATTACATACTTGAGATGGTTTGGTTCGGTGTCTTCCATTTCTGCATCACATATGTTTCTCTTATTTGATGAAGACATTTCGAGACCAAGAGAAATTTGAGATTTAGTTAAAAAGTTTGCAGGTTTACATGCGTGATTTGTTTTGTTCTTTTCAGTTTGAAAACCCGATATTATATATATGGTGTGGCAAATGAAAAGTCACATCCGTGATTAACTTTGGAAACTGTATAAGTAATTATCTTATTTTCAAAAAATATAATTGTGTTCGTATTTATCTCAAAGTTTGTTAAATAGCTATATTTTATTTATAAAATGTTGATTATTGTGTTTGGATATGTGTTTGTGTTTAAGATTTGAACTAGGAGGTGTACAAATAAATTGTCTTTTTTAATATGAACGATAGTTATTCGGCTAAATAAACACATTTTAAAACATCATTTTGCTTTTTTTGTTACAGTGACATATACACTAATCTTCATGTATATGATGTTTTTCTCTTGAAGCTTGGGTTTTTACGCGGTCTGTGGCTTTGTGTCACAGATAAAAATTCATAAAACTAAAGGTACAGTATTTTGGCAAGCCAATTTACTGTGTTTACAAACACGCTCAGTCGATTCGCACTGAACTTCTTTTCTAAAATTTTAGAAGGCTTTTTTGTATATGTCATTAAAACCACAGAATTCCGGTCGTCGTTCATTTGTTAACTATTTTTTACACGACGACTTCTCACTTTCTATACTTTTGTTACGTTTCAAAAAATACCGGACTATACAATAACAACAAATTTATTTTTTAATATTGGATAGTCAATAGTATTACTGCTATCAAACAAATCGACGAACAGTATTGACAACATATACACCCCCTTGATGTTAATGTAATAAAAATACAAACTTTAATAAATATAAGATTATTCACAATAATGACGTTAGCGAACAGCTTGGGAAACAAATTTTGAGAAATAATACATGTCTAGTTAAAAATGCTCCGTCGCAAGACGTGGCTGCTTTATTACTCATCCAACTCAAAGAACAATTCACATTATCAAAGAACTTGTAAAGAAACATTACTTCAACTTAAAAATATCGTGTCTTATATAGTAAAGTTTGTGGATTATTGTTTTAAAATTATTAATATTTGAATTAAATAAAAAAACATCATATTTTTTAATAACTGCATAAAAAAGGTTGTCAAAAGTCGTTATGCATATTTTTTAAATTCTTGATTGGATGATTGTAAACGCAACTATTTCATTAAATAAATATTGTTTGAATTTTTATGTGAGAGAGTTGATACAAAATTAAAATTTATATTTTAAGAAACTGTTTTGAGAGTTAAACATTATTTGTTTTAAAATTTTAAGAAAAACATTTTTGTCTAATATGTAGTAGAGATTATGTCGACACATGTCTAGTTTTGACATATTTGTCCTTAAGTGATATCAGGTAAGTTTATCCTCAAATAAATTTGTTTCTAGTCGTTAATGTCAAGTAACTTTATCGTGATAAGACCATTAAGGTCATTTGTTTTACGGTTTAAGCCTTAAAATAGCAACGAACTTTTTCAAATTATCGATTTGGTACGTTTATTCTTAAAAAGCTGTACAATAGTAACGAACTGTCAATAAGTGTTTCAATATGCACATTTTGATGACGTGTCATACATGAAAGGCTGACACGTGGCACCATTTATAACGTAACACGTCATCAAAGTGTGCATATTGGAACACTTATTGAAAGTTCGTTACTATTGTACAACTTTTCAAAAGTACACGTAAAAAATTGATAAATTTAAAAAAGTTCGTAATCCTTTGTTTTATCAAAACAAACAATGAAGTTTCTCTAAAGAGTAAAGAGAAACCAAGACGCATACATTTTTTAGAAGAAAATAAATGAGAGTTAAACTTTTTTTTAGGTTTTTTTAGAGCATAGCTTGAAGTTGAAATGTTGATCTACAAAATAAGAGTAGGAAAATCGAGATGGTTTAGACATGTTAGAAAGAGATCGCAAACAAGTCACGTCAGATAAAAGAGTTGAAGTTCTGATTTTCAACGGTTTGAGGGGAAGGGATAGATCAAAATTTAAGCGGGAGGATGGACTTAAGCAGTACATAAATGAGTTTCTTTTGTCCGGTGACATGACATACGAACGCGTAGAGAGATATAATTAGAATCGGCTTGTTTGAGGTTTTGAGGTAGTTTTTATGTTTAGTTTTTTATTTCGAAGCTTATATACATTTCTTGGGCGATTTAAGCTTTTTAGGTATAGAGAACCATAGCTAGTTCCCTTTATACTTTTTAGGCGATTAGTAGCCTCTTATGTTCTTTTTCTTTTCCCTTTAGGTATAGATCAACATAGCGTTGTCTAACTTAGAACTTTGTTGCTCTCTTAGGTCTTTGAATTATTTTTGCCTTTATACCCCTTTTCTTTGCCAGCGTTTATTCTTTTGTGCCCTTGTCTGTTTGCATTTAAGAGTTTTCGCTTTTATGCTCTTATGTCTATGCTTTTGCCCCATTTGCCTCTTATGCGCTTTTATATTTTATATCATGTACTCTCATGCGGTGTATGTTTTTATATTTTTATGTCCTTATTCTTTAATATCTTATGATGAATTTTGTCTATTACTTTGTATGCTTGCTTTTGTCTTATGTCTTTATAGATTCATTATCCTTGTTATTGCATACGTGCATATATATCTGAACACACAAACACATACTCGTAACATTTACACTTGTTGAATGTATCTTTTGAAGCAGTCTCCATACTTTCGGTTCTATCATGTGATATGGTAGGATCTGTCTACATTCCACATCCTATATATGTATCTATTTTAGGTTTGTAAAATTTTGTTTTTATGTTTTTGAAATAATTAGCTTCTCCTATATGACGGTTTAGCCTTAATTTTCAAGTGTTTACAAGTACAAAAGAGCAAATCGCACATAAACTTATTACGGTTTAAGTTAATTTAGATTTTACGTACTCAATTCTATTTTGCTCAACTAAGGTATTGAAGTTTTATAAAGGTGATTCGTGGCTTAGTATAGACTTATATAGCAACCCTAATACAGATCCTAACCGAATGCCCTTGACCAAGGCAAAAGGTCAAATTCCACAAAAGGATAAAATACACAAGATAGAATCAATGATAAAAAGATTCCGGAAGAGAAATTCCCGGGTCGTATGTCACCAACGCATGCTGCAATTGAAGGTAATTCCTGGTTTGATGAGAAATTAATGATGGAGAATATTTAGATATGATTTGAAACACGATAATAATTATCGAACTAAGAATTAATTAAATAAAACCTAATTTATATCTAACAACGGAAACAGATATTAGAGAAATGGGGATCTTAAAATCTACGGGAAACCAAATTACTTATAGGGAAATCCTAAAATTAAATCTATACTAAAATACGGGGAACAAATCAGGTATCCCGCGGGAAACCTGAATACTAAAAATTTAAGAAAAATAAAATGCTAAATTAAATTAAAAAATAAAAATAGAATTCTAATTAACTTAATTTGAAAAAATACAAAAAAACTAGCACTAAAACGGAGGTCGTTTTGAGAAATGTAAAACGGAAAAAGAAAACCGGTAAAACGCACTCTGTAAAACGGGGTCTAATACTGAATTTTAGTGATAAAATAAATCCTACACTAAATATTATATTTTTCCTAGACACTAAATGACAAAATTAAAATTATATAAAAAAGAAAAATATTTTTTTATTAATTTTTTGATTTTTTAGAATTTTATAAAGATTAATTACTAAATATAAACTAAGAAAAATAGAAAATGACAAAAAATACAAGTATAAAAAATTCTAAAAAAATAAAACTAAATAAAGAAAAATCTAACAATTCTAAAAATATAAAAATGCCCAAAAGTTACTGTTTAAAATTAAAGTAATTAAACTAATTAAAATTTAACCTAATTTAATTATTTAAATTAAATTAAACTAACAGCAGTTAATTATAGGGACTAACAGTGAAAGGACTGCAAGGACTAACGAGGTAACAACATACTAACAAGGGGAAACTAACAATATGTTTAACCGATAAAAGAGAAATTTTACACTAATGGATCCCGAGTTGGACCCCGATAGTTCTAAGAGGGTCCAAAGTGCTTAATTTGACAAAAGTCAAAAAAAAGCAAACTTGTCGAAGGGCTTATGGGGAAGTAACTATTTGTAAAGCAACCAAGTGCTAAGTTTACTTAAAAAGGCCAGAAACATAAGCTTTTGACTATGCAGAAGCATATAACTATGAGGCTAAATTTCTACTTATTGGGATTTAAGTAGCTGCCAAATAAGCTAAACTATGGGGACATTAATAAGGCTAAGGGAGTAAAATATAAGCTAAGAAATCAATAAGCCTAAAATTAAGCTGATCTATTATTAAGCTAAAATGACAGTTTATAAAAAACAGAAAAAGTAGACTTTTGAGCTTATATTAAGTTTGCCATTAAAATAAGCGTATCTAAGATATTAGATCTAAACCTGAAAAGATAAACCTATAAGCTATGTTTAGAAAGCAGATAAGAACCTATGGCTTAAATATAAAATAAGCAAGAAAAGGTTGGCTATTTTATGTTGCTACAGCACCAGGGAAGGGTAAAAGCAGGGTTTATAGGGGCTTTTTTATACTTATTACCCAATAAGCACGATGAGAGCTTTTAACACCAAAACCAAATCCAAACAGTTATTTACAAAGAGCATAATGATTAAGCTTGATTACAAAGTTTGAGCCATTAGGTAAGAAAAAGTTGCTGATTTGTGGCTTGAAATTTAATGGTTTTACAAAGAAATGACATTTAGGTACGTTGACTATTGGACTTTGATCAATATTTTATAATAACAGAACAAAGTGGCTCATGAAGGGGCAAGTTAGTGACTACATAAGCACAACTAAAGTGTCTAAAGCTGTCTACACACTTAATGTTTAGCCTCACTTTGTGGCTTATAATCTTTGACAGAAAGCAAAGGAGCCTTAAAAACTTATTTTTACACTAAAAAACTTGATTAAAGAGCTTATTAGAAACTCCACACACTCAGCCCAAAGTGGCTGAGTGGTTATACCCAACCCATTACGAACCACCCAATAATTACCCATTTTGGGGTCTAAACAAACACCACCACTTAAGTAAAATTTTGGGGTGTTTTTTTTAGCCCTTTTTTTAATGAAGTAAAGGCTGAGAAATGTTGTTACAAGAGAATGCTTATTAACTTTAACACATTTTAGAAACAAGTTTAAACAGATTAAAAAGGCTGTAATAAGACTTTGTTAAATTCTTGACAAATAGCTATATCACAAAAACTCTAACTTTTATTAAAATGCTGAAGATATTACAAACATAAAAACTTTTTTTTTTAAACAAACTGAGTACAATAATTTTAAAGCAAACTTAATTAAAATTAAACTAAGAAAGTAAAAACAGGGGTTGTTGCACTTCGGGTTGTCTTCTTTTCTTTTATAGAAGTCTCAAAGCCTTCACTTGGTCTTGGTTTGTGTTTCTTGTGTGTGTAGAAACTCAGATAAGCAATCCTAGCCCTCCATTCACTTTGTATACAATCTCACCATTGAAGGGGGGCGGGTTTTTGTAAATTGTCAACTGGGAAGGTTTATAGGGGTAATGGGGAGGTGGGAAATGAGCTGGGAGATGTACTTGGGATAGTGGTATGGCCTAGAAACCATGGGAGAGGGAGTATGGTTTTGGCGCCAAGGTGGTTACGGGTACCCTGTTGTTGCAGGTTTAAATGGGATGTTTGGGGAAGAGGCAAAACTAGCCCTTCAACTTTCATCCCTTTTTCATTTCATTTTTAAGCCCTTTTTCCAGTTATAAAAGAGTTTCAAAAGTGACAGATATGGTCCCTGTGGTTTTTATAACAAAAGAATAAAGAAAGGTTTGGGAAATTGCAAATTAGGTCCCTGCGCTTTATAAAGGAAAGTTTAAGTAAATTGCAAAACCAGCCCTTGTGTTTGGTTTTTCTATTTTTCCTTTTAAAATAACTTTCAAACTTGGCACTTTTAGCCCTTTTCTTTATTTTTTTTCATTTTTAATTATAAAACAAGGTTTTTAACATTTACATTTTTGGCCCTTGAGTTTTATAAAAAAGATGTTTTGGGCTTGGGTTTTGTGATTGGGCTTTTTCAAGGCCCACTAAGGTAGGTGATGGGTTTTGTGTGTACAATGGCTGAGATTGGCTGTAACTGGGCTAAGATTGGGCCTTCAAAGTCTTCACAGTCTTTGTCAAATGCACACAAATGGGCTGCTGTAATTGATTGAGGGCCCATTTGGTCTTCACAGTCTTCATAATTATACTATTGGGCTTTCCCGGCCCATCAGATGGGTTAAGATTGCATCCAATAGTATTCTTCAGTTCCGGCTCCGGTTTGACTGCTGATTCTTCAGTATTGACTCTGACTTTGGCATTTTTGGACTTTGGCCTTGATTCTGCACAGTCTTTTCCATTCCATGCTCAGTTTTGTCATTTTGGCTTGGTTTTCTGCCTTTTTGTTGATATCCACTTCCTGCACAATACAAATGCAAAACAAACATATATTTGGCAGTTTTTGTCTGTTTTTGGTCATTTAAGCTCGTTTTTAGAGGTAAAAGATATGTGTAATTAAGCACATATCAATGATGATCAATGGTGATGAAGCCTTTGAAATGGTTTATAATTCACTTGATGGAACTTAAGGTTTTTTTTTAATTTTTAAACAGGAATGAAACACTACTTCTAATATATTTCATAATGTGAATTCATAAGAAGTTAGCAGGCCATTTTCAAGGGTGAACGAAACGAGCGATCGCTCAGAGCCCCTACTTTTCTACAACCCAAAATTTAATGCACGACGTATAAAACTATAAAGATGTAATAAATGTATACAATTAAAAATAGTTACCATAACACCTTGGTCTCTGTTTGTGCTTAGCTTTATAAATTTGAGAAGTATTGTACCTCGCAATCTACTTTAAGGTATGCCTCAGCTGCTAATCTTGATCCCATCTTACTTGCTTCTCCTAATAGGAAATTGTTTCTTGACAAATTGCGATGCTCATTTTTGTCATAATAAGTGTGATTATAAAAATGTATCAAATAGTTTTATGACGAAATGAAATAGTCAATAAAGTAAACGTGAAGTAGGCCTCCAATTTAGGGTGGACAAAAAAATGGTTTATAGGTTGACAGCAAGTTGTTCTAACGGATAGGTCATAACAAGTATCAAGAATATCCGAACAAATGCAGAAGTAGTCAACAAAAATGAACGTAAAGATTTATTCAATCAATAAAATGAACGTAAAAAGTCGTGTTCTAAAGGTAGGTGCTCCAAGGTGACACGTATGAGGTGACAAGTTAATTGTCGTACTCCCATCAACTGGAAGGCTTCAAAACGATGGATTACAAAACAACATATGTGATTCAAAAGCATAAGAAGAGTGTTCCAACTCGGAGTCGAATGGTAAAGTAACTAGTAGAATTTACAAAATATGCCGAATTTTTGATATCATCAAAAGGGAATAAAGTAAAGTCGCGTAAATGGTTGAAGTTAATCGTAAGAGATCAAGAAGAAATTAGCCCATAAGTATAGGTATCCATATATAATACCAGCATTGACGCTCAAGGGAGTAAAATGAGAAATCAGGAAGTACACAGAAATCAGAATGTTTAATATTTATATAACAGACCGATATAAGGTAAATAGTAAGACGTCATATGATAGACGTAAGAGAACGAAATCATAGTCTAGTATTAAATACTCATTATACATGTAATAGTAGTAGGGATGCAAAAGAGAGCTTATAAGTTACCTGGGAGCAAGCACGCGCGGACATCGGATAAAACAAGGATAGATGATTGGTTGTTTTCACACCGTAAATATATATAATATACAATAAAATATAAAATATATATCTAAGTGTAAAAATCAACAATCAATAAAACCGAGAAGTAGTATAGAGCTTTCCCGGGTCGTTTATCCCCAACGAGGCTGGACTGGTAAATCGATACGATCGAAGATTTGAGTTTGAAGGAAGGAATGAGTTTGGGAAGTTGAAAAAGTCAAATTAGATGATAACAAACAAAAACGTTTAAGAAAAACCTAGAAATTATGAGATTAAACTAGAAAACGAGGGCCCGAATCCCGAACAAAAGGGGGAAAACCTAAAATCTTTAAAAATAACTCTACGGAGAAATTTTCACTTCTAAACTACTCTAGGGATCAAATAACGAAGAATGAAAAAGACTAGACTGAAAACGGAGTTCGTTTGACCCAAAAACGAGTCAAGACAAAAAACCCGTACCCATACACGTTCTTTAAAAGATAAAAAGTTGTAAAAATGACCCTACGAAATTTTTTATATTTTTCCTACAAACTAGATTATAAAAGAAAAATTTTATAAAAAGCACAATATTTTTTTGATAATTTTTGTATTTTTTATGAATTAAATAAACTTTTATCTAAATTAAATTATAAAAAATATTAAACGATTACTAAAAATTCTGAAAAATTTACAAAAAATACTTTACCTTATAAAGTTCCTACGAAAAATGAAAAAACACCAAGTTGCTTAACAAATAAGCCCCGAATAAGCTGTTTTCAGCTTATAGGCTTATTTGGCAAAATGTGTATATATATATATGCCCTTGAGTCTTTAACGAAAAAGACCCAAGGGCGCAGTGGTAGAGTGTGTTGTGTAAAAGGGGATGTATCGCTTGGTCCCGGGTTCGAGTCTTGCTCACCCGGGCCAAGTGTCTTCCCCTTTTTTTTTTTTTTCGAAAACTCAAAGAAGCAAAGTTGTTAAGCTCGTGGGGCTTAACAACTTTGTCAACTAGAGCTTTTTATGAAAAGCTATAAATAAGCCTAAAAATAAGCTTAAACTTGACAGTTGGCTTATTTGGGCTTAAAGGCAAAAATTGCTAAGTCTTTTTGGACTTAGGGTCGAATTAAGCTAAGACAAAAACTAAGATAAGCTAAGGGGTCTAAACTAACCTAAATGAGCTAAAAAGAAAAGGAAAAGCTAAACAAAATAAGCTGTGGGAAGCTTATTATGACAGAAAAGCTTAAACAAAGCTTAAGAGGCTAAAATGCTTAAGACTTGGACAAATAAGCTAAAAAAAAGTAAATAAGCTAAACAACTATTTAAACTAACCTAAAATGCTATTAGGAAACAATTTGAGCTTATGGAATAAGCTCAATAAGCTAAAATCAAAAAATAAGCAATCCCTCAGCCTAAGGGACTCAAAAACAGTCAAATCCCAAGTTTGGGCTTCAAATTAAGCCAACAAATAAGCTTCTCAAAAGCTGAAATTCAAGGGACTTATTTAAGAGCTTATAGGCTCTTAAAATAAGCCAAAAACTTGGGCTTAAGTGTGCTTAAAGAGCAAGGAATAAGAGCTTAAAATCTCCCCTTTGCACCAGGGGAGATTAAAGCTGAGCTCAAAGGCTTATTTGACAGCTTCTAAAAAGCTGTCTAAAGAAGCTTTGAGCTCACTTTTAAATCTCCCCTGGTGCAAAGGTGAGATTAAAGCTCTTATTCCTTGCCTCTTTAAGCACACTTAAGCCCACGATTTTGGCTTATTTAAGAGCCTATAAGTTTAAATAAAGTCCCTTGAATTTCAGCTTTTGCGAAGCTTATTTGTTGCTTGACTTTGAAGCCCCGTAGAACTTGGGATTTGACTGTTTTGAGGCTTAGGCTGAGGGATTGTTATTTTTTGTTTTAGCTTATGAGCTTATTCCATAAGCTCAAATTGTTTCCTAATAGCATTTTAGGTTAGTTTAAATAGTTGTTTAGCTTATTTACTTTTTTTTAGCTTATTTGTCCAAGTCTTAAGCATTTTAGCCTCTTAAGCTTTGTTTAAGCTTTTCTGTCATAATAAGCTTCCCACAGCTTATTTTGTTTAGCTTTTCCTTTTCTTTTTAGCTCATTTAGGTTAGTTTAGAGCCCTTAGCTTATCTTAGTTTTTGTCTTAGCTTAATTCGACGCAGTCCCAAAAAGACTTAGCAATTTTTGACTTTAAGCCCAAATAAGCCAACTGTCAAGTTTAAGCTTATTTTTAGGCTTATTTATAGCTTTTCATAAAAAGCTCTAGTTGACAAAGTTGTTAAGCCCCACGAGCTTAACAACTTTGCTTCTTTGAGTTTTCGAAAAAAAAAAAAGGGGAAGACACTTGGCCCGGGTGAGCAAGACTCGAACCCGGGACCAAGCGATACATCCCCTTTTACACAACACACTCTACCACTGCGCCCTTGGGTCTTTTTCGTTAAAGACTCAAGGGCATATATATATATACACATTTTGCCAAATAAGCCTATAAGCTGAAAACAGCTTATTCGGGGCTTATTTGTTAAGCAACTTGGTGTTTTTTCATTTTTCGTAGGAACTTTATATAGTAAAGTATTTTTTGTAAATTTTTCAGAATTTTTAGTAATCGTTTAATATTTTTTATAATTTAATTTAGTTAAAAGTTTATTTAATTCATAAAAAATACAAAAATTATCAAAAAAATATTTTGCTTTTTTAGAAAATTTTCTTTTATAATCTAGTTTGTAGGAAAAATATAAAAATTTTCGTAGGGTCATTTTTACAACTTTTTATCTTTTAAAGAACGTGTCTGGGTACGGTTTTTTGTCTTGACTCGTTTTTGGGTCAAACGAACTCCGTTTTCAGTCTAGTCTTTTTCATTCTTCGTTATTTGATCCCTAGAGTAGTTTAGAAGTGAAAATTTCTCCGTAGAGTTATTTTTAAAGATTTTAGGTTTTCCCCCTTTTGTTCGGGATTCGGGCCCTCGTTTTCTAGTTTAATCTCATAATTTCTAGGTTTTTCTTAAACGTTTTAGTTCGTTATTATCTAATTTGACTTTTTCAACTTCCCAAACTCATTCCTTCCTTCAAACTCAAAAATCTTTCTGATCGCATCGGAATTTTACCAGGTCCGCCTCGTGGGGAAAAACGACCCGGGAGGAAAGCTTATTTCTATTCTCGATTTTATTGATTGTTGATTTTTACACTTTAGATATATATTTTTATATTTATGTTTATTATATATATTTACTGGTATGAAAAAAACCAAATCATCTATCATTGTTTTTATCCGATGTTCCGCGCTTGCTTCGCTTGCTCCCAGGTAACTTATATGCTCTCTTTTGCATCCCTACTACTATTACATGTATAATGAGTATTTAATACTAGACTATGATTTCGTTCTCTTACGTCTATCATATGACGTCTTACTATTTACCTTATATCGGTCTGTTATATAAATATTGATCATTCTGATTTTCGTGTACTTCCTGATTTCTCATTTTACTCCCTTGAGCGTCAATGCTGGGGGGGGGGGGGGCGATCTCTGGTATTATATAAGGATACCTATACATATGGGATAATTTCTTCTTGATCTCTTACGATTAACTCCAACCATTTACGCGACTTTACTTTATTCCCTTTTGATGATATCGAAAATTCGGCATATTTTGTAAATTCTACTAGTTACTTTACCATTCGACTCCGAGTTGGAACACTCTTCTTATGATTTCAATCGCATTCATATGTTGTTGTGTATCCATCGTTTTGAAGCCTTTCGGATAATGGGAGTACGACAAAATTAATTTTCTCCTATAGTGTCTCTTTGGAAGCACTACCTTTAGAACACGGACTTTTTTACGTTCATTTTGTTGATTGAATAATTCTTTACGTTCATTTTCTTTGACTGCTTCTGCGTTCGTTCAGATATTCTTTATACTTGTTATGACCTATCCCTTTAGAAACAATCTTGATGTCAACCTATAAACCATTTTTTTTGTCACCCTATGAGCTACTTCACGTTTACTTTATTGACTATTTCATTTCGTCATAAAACTATTTGATAGCATTTTATAAATCACACTCTTATGACAAAAATGGAGCATCGCATTGTCAAGAAACCAATTTTCTTATTTGCATCAAGGTTTGTGTGAGTATTCATAAAAACGCGGTTTACTTCTGGAAAATGAATCAGTAACGTAGCAACTATAGCAGACATTCACTCCACCTTACTATATAAAGTCGACATCATCAAAAAACAAAAGTTACAACTGGACACGTTAAGCTGTATGAAGGGAACTAAATAATGCCCTCTAGGAGCGAGCCTTGGTCGCAACAAGTACATATTAAAACCAACATCACAAATCTGAAACACCCAAGTTAAATCCAGTTTAGATGGGAATTGCAACGAAGTTACAAGCGTTTGGTAACGAAATTATCGAAAAGGCATAAATAAAAAATAACAAAAACGATTCTATCTGCGCACAACATCCATTTATTATCTTAGGAAAAAATAAGTATACATAAGAACATAATAGGAAATCTGATAAGTGCTTAATTACACATATCTTTTACCTCTAAAAACGAGCTTAAATGACCAAAAACAGACAAAAACTGCCAAATATATGTTTGTTTTGCATTTGTATTGTGCAGGAAGTGGATATCATCAAAAAGACAGAAAACCAAGCCAAAATGACAAAACTGAGCATGGAATGGAAAAGACTGTGCAAAATCAAGGCCAAAGTCCAAAAATGCCAAAGTCAGAGTCAATACTGAAGAATCAGCAGTCAAACCGGAGCCGGAACTGAAGAATACTATTGAATGCAATCTTAACCCATCTGATGGGCCGGGAAAGCCCAATAGTGTATTTATGAAGACTGTGAAGACCAAATGGGCCCTCAATCATTTACAACAGCCCATTTGTGTGCAATTGACAAAGACTGTGAAGACTTTGAAGACCCAATCCTAGCCCTTGAACAGCCAATCTCAGCCATTGTACACACAAAACCCACTCCTACACCTTATTGGGCTTGAAAAAGCCCAATAACCAAGCCTGTACCTTATTGGGCCCAAACCCAAACCCAGTGGGCCCAATACAAACCCAAGCCCAACAAAAGCCCACATTCAATTTTTATAAAACTTTAGGGGCTAAATTGTCATTTTTAAAAGTGTTTTATAAAGAAAAATAGAAAAATAAAAGATAGGTACTAAATCTGCCAAAACCATAACTTATACTCTTTATAAACAACAAGGGCCAGATTTGTAATTTAGTAAACTCTTTTTATTTCTTTTCTCTATAAAACAGCAGGGGCTGTTTGTGTTGTTTTGAAACTTAATTTATAACTAAAAACGGGCCAAATCAAAATGAACAAAGAATGAAAGGTGAGGGGCCATACTTGCCTCTTCCCCATTCGTCTCTTTTAAACCCTGTAAACAACCCTGTACCATAACCACTCCCGCCAAAACCATACCACCCCATTCCCCACGGTTTCACCCCCAAACCACCTCCCAAGTACTCTCCCAGCTCACCCCTCACCTTTCCCCACACTCACAGCTCACCTATACCCCTTCCCACTTGCAAAACACTCAACCCCGAAAACCCTTTCAATGGTGAGATGAAGACAAGACAAAACAAAGGGCTAGGATTGCTTTGGATTACTTCTCTACTCTCATAACAAACACAAACAGAAGACCAAGAAAGTCTTTGGACCTCTATAAAAGAGAGAAGACCAAGCCGACCCACACACCACTTTTTACCCTGTTTTTTTAGTTTAAATGTTTTAAATAAGTTTTTTTCTTTGAAGCAAGTATTGTAACTCAGTTCATTTAAAAGTTTATGTTGTAATTTTTTCTATCTCTAATAAAAAAGGGTTTAAACTTCATTTTGCTTATATCACAGTTATTTGCTTAATCTTGTGCTTAATCTTGTTTCATTTAGCTTAGGCAGCCTATAGTAGTTATTGTTCTAAGCTCTCTCAGTTAAAATCCATTTAGATTTTATACTTGCAATTCTGTCATTTTTTCTAGTATAATAGGCTAGGAGAGAAACTAGTGTATTTTTCTTAATAAGCTAGGCATTTAAAAGCTAAAATAGTTTCATTAGTTCAGTTTTAGAATGTGTAGATAAAAAGTTTTTAGCTAAATTAGTTTTTAAACAAGTTTTAAACTCAAATTGTTTTGACAGCAAACTTAAAGGAGTGTTTGGAAGAAGCCTTCTTTGACTCTTAAAGTCAAAGAAATATTGTCAAACCTTTTTACATATGTGTATTAGTTCTAAACATCAAGTTTTAAAAGGTTTTTAGAAGTTAGTGAGGAGAATTACAAAATTTAGAGCTTAAAAAGTTTTGGCAGCACCAGGGCACATTTTCAAACTATGTAAGTCTTGGATTTTAGAATTTTAAAAAGCAACTTAGAATTTAAAGTAGTTTTGTGTTTACTTAGATTCATTTAGTTATAAGTGAGCTTAAAAATCCTGGCCTACATCTTTGTTTCTTGCACTTTGCACCAGCAGCACATTGCATCAGCAAACCACAACATATCAGCATGATTTTTGCTATTTTTTACTTTGAATTTTTCTCATTTCCTTTTAAAGTTTTACAAAACCTTTTAGCTAGGTTGATTAGAGTAAGCTAGGTCAGCTTATTCACAAAATTTCAGCTTAAAAGGTTTAGAAATAAGCTTGTTAGCTTAAGTGAAAAAAGCTCAAAAACAGTCTCATTAAAACTTTGCATTTTCCATCTTAATTTTCTTTCTAATCTTGTTAACTCTAGGTAAATTTTAGTGTAAATCCTTTTCATGCACATCTTAAGCTAGAATAAGCAACTTTTAGTTTCAGTTTTCATCAAGTAATAAGCTAGAATAAGCCAAATTCCAAAAAGCTTAGTTAAATCATCACTTTCTGTGACAGCAATCTTACAGCTTATTTTCTAGCTTATTCTTTGGTCTAAAGTTGAAAGTGTCTTTATTAAAGTTGTTAGGAATAAGCTAGTAAGCAACTTTGTAGTTTTAAGTTTTTGCTAATTCTCAAAATTTAATAAGCCAAAAATAAGCACAATCGTAGGGTCTGTTTTGTACTTTTCTTAAAGTCTAGGGTTGCCCGTTTTCTCTATAGTGTAAAATTGCACAACTTACCCCGCCTACCCTTGTCTTTCACTTTACCAAGTTTGCACCCTGTCTTTTCTAGAATAATAATTAAGTTAATATTTTTAGTTTTTAGTTTTATATTTAGTCAGGGACTGTTTGTGTAATTTTGTCTTTTATAGTTATAATTGTTAGTACCTACAGTTAGATAATTGTTTCCTCGTTAGTCCTTGTGTCCTTTCACTGTTAGTCCCTATAGTTAACTTTTGTTAGTTTATTTAATTTAATTAATATAAATTAGGTTTAAAATTAATTAGTTTAATTACTTTTAATTTATTCAGTAACTTTTGGGCATTTTTATATTTTTAGAATTGTTAACTTTTTCTTTATTTAATTTTATTTTTTCAGAATTTTTATAACTTTTATTTTTTGTCTTTTTCTATTTTCTTAGTTTTAATTAGTTATTAATCTTTAAAAATTCATAAAAAATCCAAAAATTAATAAAAAAATATTTTTCTTTTTTATAAAATTTTCTTTTGTCATTTAGTGTCTAGGAAAAATATAAAATTTAGTATAGGCTTAATTTTTCTTAAATTTCAGTCTTAGACCCGTTTTACCGAGTGCGTTTTACCGTTTCTTTTCGTTTAGCATTCAAACGACCTCCGTTTTAGTTCTAGTTTTCTTTATTTTTCAAATTAACTTAATTAGAATTTAATTTTGATTTTTAATTTAATTTAGCATTTATTTTCTTAATTTTTAGTATTTAGGTTTCCCGATACCTGATTCTGTTCCCCGTATTTTAGTATAGATATAATTTTAGGATTTCCCTATAACTAATTTTGTTTCCCGTAGTTTTTAAGATCCCCATTTCCTATATCTGTTTCCCGTAGATTAAATTAGGTTTTATTTAATTAATTTTAGTTGTAATTATATCAGTATTTCCATCATATCTAAATATTCTCCATCATTCAATTTCTCATCAAACCAGGATTACTTTCAATTGCAGCCTCGTTGGGACATACGACCCGGGAATATCTCTTCCGGAATCTTTTTATAATTGATTCTATCTTGTGTATTTTATCCTTTTGTGGAATTTGACCTTTTGCCTTGGTCAAGGGCATTCGGTTAGGATCTGTATTAGGGTTGCTATATAAGTGTATACGATAACCGCGAATCATTATGCATCTTCCTTCGCCGGTCCCTTAAGAGAGACTCAAGGGCTTCATAATTGGCTTCGACGAAAGCTGGGCTAATCATGGGATTAGGATTAGCTAAGGTGGAAGCATGATAAGCCATGGACGTATTTTCAGGAGTAGTGGCGGAAAACATGGTGGTAGTTATGGGTATTGTCGAGAAACCCGGTGGTGGTTTAATTTCCCTCCCGCTTGTCATGCCGGAAAAGAAGGTGAGTTATTTTGACAGTTACTAGGCTTGGTTTAAATGGGACTAATTGTTGCGGTCCCACGGATGGCGCCACTGATTGTGCAAATATGGGCACGATGAGGCTTCAATGTGACCGAAGTGTTATTTGAGTGATTGTTGTGTTGCCAAGCCTTGAAATTACCTGTATCAACATAAATGAAAACACTACGTTAAGTGAAGGGCAGGGGGTGTCCCTGCGAATCACCTCCGGTGTAAGAGTAAGTATGTACTTTGTATTTGGTAAAGTATGGCCACGTAAGTAAGTGTGTCAAAAGTTTTAGCCATACTTGGAGCCCTTATCGTCTCTTTATAGGTGTAGAAATGAGATGGGACAAGGCTTAGCACAAATACCAGTGATCGTGGGGGCGTCCTACGATTTAAGGGTGATTCTTGGGGTTGTGTACCACGATCTCTATTTTGGAGGGAATACCTTGATGGAGATAGAGAACGTGGGTATGACTGTCTGACCTTTTCTCTAGTTTTGTCAAAGGCCCGCCATGAAGGGTGTAGAGCTTCGTGTGGCGGATTCTCATAATGGTAAGCATCCTGAAGATGGTTTTACGCCACTCAAAATTATTCGATGGTTGTTGGTTGCAATTGGGAGAAGATCCCATTCGGGCTTCGAAGGGGAGGCCTTTGAACCAAAGAGGAGGGTACATCATCACGGTTTATGTTTGAATTTTGATCTCGATTTAAGACAATCCAAGTTCAGTCACGGTTTATGTCATAAACATTGGTCGCGGTTTATGTTCTCAAAAAAGTCACGATTTGTGTAATTTCAAAAGTTTTTGTGGTTTATAACAGGTGTTGTCACAGTTTGTGTTTCATGATCTTGGTCGCGGTTTGAGTATTGGTGCATAGAAACCATTTTCAGTAAACCCTATTTCGATACAAGGCAATTTCCGTGACACACAAGTTTGGACAATTACTATTTAATGACATCTAATTACATTTGGACCTTAAAAGACAGTTAACTTAAAAACAACAAACAATCATTAAATCATGGTTTCTTCTTGATTTAGTAAAATCCGGTAAAAGTCATATCTTTTCTCGGTTTAAATCATAGA
>BQNB010054281.1:0-34454 GCA_026074375.1 Tanacetum coccineum | reverse complement strand
GGGGCTATGAACTCACCTTGAGTGAGCGAATATCAAGTATATCACAAATAATGCGTCAAGCAAATCATCAGATGCAACCTATTTAATTTAAGGTCGTATAAGTATCATGTACTTCGATTAACCAATATCATATATTCCTATATAGCTCATCATACTATCGTTCGGGCTATCATAATTAAGAGGTCATGTAGTGAACGTATGAGGAGCTAGGACACTTTAAATCGTAAATCCAACAACTCGTCGATACGCCACCCCGAAGAGGCCTCATTATGAAACTCCCTAGTAATATAGCACTTTGCTTAATACCACATATAGGTCTATATAGTTCAATCACCATCTAATTGTTTTGGTAAAATTGTGTTTAATAAGTAAAAACGTTTATAATTACCGTTTTAGTAAAACTGGCGTAACTTTCGCGTTTTAAGTCCGATTTTGACGTTTCTTATGCCCACGCTTTCGTATTAGGACGAGTTATCATAATTTGACATTTTCATATTTTTGACCCTCTGATGAACAGTACTTTTTACTGTTCACACCAGTTATAAAGTTATTTTTATAGTTTTAATTATCGTAAAACCCGTAAACGTCATATTTTATTCGTTATAGCTCCGTTTTTAGTGATTCTTTCGAGTACGTTCTCGTAATTGAAAGTTCTACTTATTTATGAGGTTTACAAAAATAATTATTTCTGTCATGAACAGTAACTTTTATAAAAATAGTTTTATAAAAGTATTAATTGTCGTAAACTCGCGAAATTCATAACTCGTTCGTTATTAATTGAAAAATTACGATTCTTATCATTTTGGAATCCTAAAAATATGTATAATTTGTTAAAAATGCCAAACTTGCTGTTTGAATAATTTTTATAAAAAGTTTTTATAAAAATTCTTTTACGACTCCGTTTATTAACGTATAACTTGTTTTTACCGTATCTTTTTCGTTATTAATCCGTTTTTCGAGTTTCTTATCTTTTTGGAATCGTCATGAGACGTATTATTTTTATATAATGTCAAATCCACTGTTTGAAATTTGAATTATAAACAGCCCCTTAAGAATCCATACTTATACTTTTATTTAAAGCTTATTTTATGTACTTTTACTTTTGTAACTTACCACAAGTCTCATATGTCATAAGTATTATATGTGATACATATAATATAGTCCATTAGTTCATCCTTTGACCAAATGTCCAAGGTAACAAGATTAACAAGTCCATAATAACACTTAAAAATCATAACTTCATTAAGTAAACCCTAATTTACTAGTTTATCCATTTAACATGTTTAAAACCCTAAATGGTGATTTAGTTATATAGAACATGTAAACACATAAAAATGATAAAAGTAAAGACATAAAGGTTTATAGATAACCTTATAGTGATGAATGATGATGAGAAATATAATCTAAACCCTTGTTTAGATTTTTAAACCAAGCTTGCAAGAATGAAACCCTAAATTTTTCCAAAGAACCCAAACTTCCTTTTTCTTGCTTCAACACTTGAAAAGGCTTAACCAAGACTTCAAAACATCTTAGTAGGTCTTAGACATGTTATGTGTATGCTTGTATGAGTTGTATAAAAAAGATTGTATGGTTTGTGTGTGGTCCTTGTGGTATGTCGTGAGCTAGAGAGGAGAGAAAAGGAGAGGTTTTGATCTTTTTATTAAGTGTCAAGTGTATGTATGTGTTCTTCTCTACATACTTGTATTATATATGTATTAGCTAGTCAAAAGATGCAATAGTGGTCTTGGGAACAAGATGAGGGTCTTAAGGAAGACCATGGTCAAATGGAGACATATTAGGGCTAGGTTTAATGGCAAGAGCATTGTACAAGACCACTTGTGTAAATTGTGTGCTCTATGTTCCTTAGAGAGCACATAAGCCACGAAATTTTGGGGGAGGGATGAGCTAGAAATATCTTTGATCTTTTATTGCTAAATACTTGCATTATTTGAAGCTTAAACTTATATATATATTAAGTGTAGATGTATAACTTGTAAAGTGTAGGTTCTAACTTGTTTATTTTATGTATCATATGACCAACTATGTTAACATGGGTGAAGTTTAATAAAACTTTGAGCATTGGGTATAAACATAGGTATTTGTTGAAGCGTAGATTAATTTTGGTGGTTCCGGGAATGCCTAAACTTAATTTATCGCGAAACGTAACGTTTTACGTAACCGATAAAAATAAAACATAATAAGTAAATTATTACTTTAGTAATAATAATATAATGATTACTTGACGTAAACTTTAAATTGTTTGGTGTCCGTTTACGCTAATTGTTGATTTTTAGTTCACGCGATTTAACGTATCGATTAAAATTAAAAGCGAACGCGTACGAAAAAAAAATTGTGAATTTAATAGCGTCGTACATTGATCAAAAATATGGATTGTTACATGTATAAGAAGCAGGAGGTTATACTACTGTCATGATTCGTGTGACAGTATATATTTGTGATGTCAGCAATGTTTCGTGAAGATTGGGCTTATAAAGACTGAAAACGATTCAGAAGGGTTTAGGATCGATCTTGGTTTTATGTGTTTATATTTGGCAGATATAAGTATGAATACATGGAAGGTATTAATTTATATTAAAGCTGCTATCCATGATATTAATATTGTTCGTATTACTTAGGCTCAAAGATGGGATGACAGTTACTAAAAAGGAATGGTATTATGTATATTAATGTGGCTTTTATAACAGTATGTTGGGCTTTCAGTTACTACTGTTATCATTTTTAATACTGCCATTACACTATGGCTCATTTTTGGAGATTTATTAAAGATGTGATTACAAAGACAGTTGATTATCATTTATTTGATGTTGTAGTTGAGTTTCACAGATGCGTGTTCTTATCATATCTTAAAGTCGTGTTTATGACAGGACATCGACTTTAAAGATAACTTGTTCGTGCTTAAAATAGTGTGACGAAGACTTGTCAAAATCTAGCAAAAGTGTGTGATTTTTCTTATAGGTACTCAATGCTCACATTTGTTATCACTTAGTATGTGTCTCATAGAAGATGGGGATTTTGTCAAGAGGTTGCGGTCTACTTATATTTATAAGTTCGACGTCATGTGGATAGTGCAAGACATAAGACACACGTTTGGGAGATTCAAATTCTTCATCAAATTCGTTATACTCAGTTTTCTTCATTAGTAATCACTACATAGAGCCTACAGAGTTCGAGATTCAAGAGATGGTAAACATATTGGTTTCAAGGGAAGCTTATTGATTAAATGTTTAACCATCTACATACACCACTTGAGGGAAAGTGTTTCGTTACTATTGCTAGTCATTTATTACTACTGCCAGTTTAAATTCTACTACTTGAGTTCATTATTTGTATTGAGCTTTATGGAGGGTAAATTGAGTATTAGAAAAATGGATTGGTAGTGTGGTATATGATTTGTAGCTGTTATGATCCAAGTTGCATATCTACAGAAGACCCTTATTGAATGATTACAAAAAGGGGAAGAAGATTACTGGTTTATTGATTTGCAACTTATTTATGTATGGTGACATGTTCCAATTTTCTTCATTAAGGCCACCAATACAGTCTATCAGATCATGTACATTTTTTTTCCCCACTCGATGTTTGATTATTAGTGTATGAGTCTTCATCCTTGATTTATTCCTTACTTCCATCCAATGATGGAATCCAGATACGTGCAAAGAAGTTAAATTTCACATCATCTTGTTGCTCAAGTGTGTTTCTATCCTTCGAAGCATTCAGCTGGCATTTGAGATCCTTGAAGCTTCGCCGTGTGTCTCCAAAATCTTAGTCTGCTTAAAGTCAGAATGAATAGTAATAACATAGCCGTACTCGCTTGCTAGAGCCTTTCTTTTTGGTCATGGGCATCTTGCGCCATTTGCCTTGCAGGGTGGTATTTGACTACATTACATAATCCTAAGTAGTTTCGATCCACCGCGTTGCGCTATTCAAATTTTTTGTCGAATATGTCTGGGTGCTCTTGTGATCAGTGTAGATAAATTTTTCCGTTCATAAAGATAATGTCTTAGATTTTAAGGGCGAACACCACGCATAATTCCAGGTATGGGTGGAGGTGATTATTTTTCTCATGTTCCTAATTTCTTGATGCCTATGCTTCACTTTGCTTCGCAGGCATCAGCACACACCAAAACCTTGTTTTGATGCATCAAATAGGCCACCAAAGTGTGGTCATCGGGGAGGCTAAATAGGAGTCATTGAATAACATCTCCTAGATATGCGGAAAGTTCATTTGTTCATTTCCCAAACATATGTCTTATTCTTTTGAGTCAACAAAGTGTGAGGTTTGCGCTTTGGATAAATTCTCCTGCTCTCCGGTAGTAACTGTCATCTAAAATGATGGAATTTTAGTTGACGATTCATGGAATCTTTCAGTTCTTGACTGATTCAACTTTGCTGAGGCTACCCTGGATACGTTTGGTTGACCAACATGTCCTATGAAATGTACTTCTTGTACAAAATTCGCTTGAAAATTTGGGTCCAACTTCTCCTTCTTGAGTAAGTCTAAACTGTTCTTCTTCAGGTGGAACTTTCATGTCTTCTTCTGCCATTGAGTAGATTAAGATGCGTTCAATGAAAACAATTTCGAATTTGTTCCAGATATGGTTTGCAGATGCGGTTCATAAGGTCTATGGAATATTGTGGCCTGGTTTTTCAGCCCAAATGGCATGACTGGGAACTCGAAATGCGTATCGAGTTCTAAACGCGGTCTTTGGTATATCTCTTCTAGGGACTCTCAAATGATGATATCTTGAGAGGAAGATATATCTTTGAGAAACCACGCACCTTGAATTAATCAAAAAGTCAATTTTTCCCCAAAAAAAAATTCTGGGATGAGGGTAACGGTTTTTATAGTCAACTTGTTTAGTTTCCTGCGTCAATACACTTTCATCGAACCGTTCTTTTTCTGCACAAAGAGCACGGGGTCCCTGGTGAGTGACATTGTGGGTCGAATAAAACTTTTCTTGAGTACTTTAGTGGTTCGACATTCTTAACATTTCTAAAGGGGTTAACCGGTATGGAGATCTAACAATTGGCGATGCGCCTGAAATCAGATCGATGCAAAATTCTACCTCTTGCACTGAGGGTAAACCTACTATCATTGGAATTACCTCAGGGAAATTCAGACAGGAGTATCACGCGTTTTATTATCAGCCTTGTTACAAGAAGTGATAGATCCTTTTCCGGCTTCGCCTTGAACTTTAAGACTTCGCATTGGAGTGGAATAACGGAAATTTTTATAATCAATCGATGAGAGCTCTGGAGGTAATGACAACCAATTCCATTCATAGATACATCAAAACTTCCTAGCGGGATGGCAACAGTCTATTTTGAACACTGAGATTTACACGATAAGTGCAAAACTATGTAAAATGGTTTGGTGTAAACAACTTTTCGTTGCTAACTTCGATTTATATACTAGTTTTCAAAGTGGCTGGGGCACTTATCAATAAAATGTGTAAACGTCAGGAAGATACCAAAAACTCTTTCAGCACTGAATCAAAGAGAATACAGCGTAAGTATCATTAAGAAGAAAACGTACCTTGTGACCACATGGATTCTGTGGGGTTTTACCACCAACATAAGTTTCCCGAGCTCATCATTTGTGTCCTGACTTTGGAACACTGTTCTTGAATGTCCTTTTCTCACACACCCGAAAATGTACATTCTGCAGGAAGTATTTCCTGCACTGAAGCTGACTCTACAATCTTCTCATGGTGACTAACCTTTTGACAATCTTGGCACTTTTTAGGACGGTCCATGATGATGTAGTTGCACGGTTGATTATGTAAATTTCCAACATAAATCTTTCTAGCTGGGGATTGCAGCCTATGCCCTGACATTTTTGTCTCCTGTTTTGATGTGGTTGATGATTGTTGTTTCGGTGGCGGTTATATGTGTTGTGGTGGTTATTGTTGTTGGTGTTTCTCTGGTGGTTCCCCAATTCTTTATTGCTTTCACCAATTTTGAGCCTACCTGAACTGCTTGGTCGACAGTTCACGGGCCATGATGATGCATCATGCAGCGTTGCAGGTGAAGAAGTGAATTCTTTGAATTCTTTCAGGAAAACCCGAAATACCTTTCATTCTTCTTTTATTCAGTAGGCACCAATTCAATGACACATTAGGCCAGTTTCGTGGAAACAATTTTTGTAAGCGTCGAAGATCATATCTTTTAGGAGTCAGAGTCCAAAGTCTTCGTTCCATCTTTGGATTTCAGTGGTATGGCAGTCATTAGTGGTCATTTCGCTTTAGTTGCTCCAGGGGATTGATTAGCATTAGCAAGTCCTAAGTCTGAACTTTCGTTCACATGGTTTAGAGCACGGCCGCGAACGTGCAATAGCAACCTTCACTTTGTAATCTTCAGACATTTGTAAATTTCTAACACTTGCTCCATACTTTTCACCAATCATTTCAGTACGTTCACCTTCTGTTCCTTGAAAGAGTGAGGGTCGCCATTATAAATGTCTTTCGAAATCCATGCTTCTCTGGTACAACAGTTTCTCCAGTATTGTTGATCGGATTCCACAGCATTGTTTGAGTAGTTAGTTTTTTATATTTTGCAATGGTTAGGCACAGCTTTTACTATCTTCCTAATAGATTTCTTTTAAATCTCCTAGGCGAATGATTTGGCAACAAAGTACAAATTCGTTGAGAAATTTGTAGGGTATGCAGAGTATGGCACATGGTAAATAATGGAGAATGATATAATAATCATAAATTAATCAGGATAGCAATATTTATATAATTGATCGAGATAGAAATAGATTATAGATATGTCAAAGATTGAGTAATGAGATCGAATTTAAACAGTATTATATATAATAAGATTATATATAATGCAAATAAGGATAATCAAAAAAAAAATAAGCATGGATCAGGGAATACGCGAGCTGTGGTTTGGATAGCGATGAGGATTCTGTATTTAAAAATGACAGAAGAAAAACCTTTAAACTTTGTGTTTTATAGACTCGGTTTTTGAAAATGACCCAGTTACTATAACTTGGCTCTGGTTACCATTGTAACACTCCATAAATCGGGACTCATGCAGCAGAATGGTAACAAATGGGTGCTACGTCAAAGTAAACAATCAAGAATATAGGAAACGACCTTAAAATGGACGTTACGTAAGATTTCATTCGATCTATCAAAAATATAGAGTTCATACATTGGTCCCATATGTTTTAAAGTCATACATTTCAAGTACTATTTATTTAAAAAATAATTCATAAAACCTAAAGAGGACTTACGTTTTTATAGATATCAAAGTGCATAGACTTTAGATAAATAAGAATTCATTTTCATTTTGATATCCGCCACGGCTCCCCTCCATATCTTCTTACCTAGGACTGAAATTATGCTAAAGTCAACACAGGATTGAGTGAAATCATAGGTTTATCGGTAAGGTACAAAGGTGGACCACAAGATCGAAGTAATAGTAGACTCTCTGTAACACATTCAGTGTCCAAAACATTTCTTATTGCATAAGCTCATTGACTTGACGCTTCTAACTAGATTTGTGGAGATCAGAATATAGATTGGGGCTTGCCAAACAACCTAACACCTTCCAATGTATAAAATGCACCTTGATTCAAACTATGTGACCAGGAAAGGTGAGGGATTGTCAGTCTGATAGTTCTATCCCATAACACTCGTGGCTTACAAAATAGAAATTAAGGTCATGTAAATAGGGGTTAGGAATAAGGTAACTTAGGCATTAATAAATATGGCAGTATCAGGATAGCATACACTTTGAAAAACTTGGTGTCCAATAGTAAACAAGCAGAGTAATTCCCTCGTAAAGTTTGTAAAATAAATTTAGTAGTAAAAAGGGTATGAACTAGCGAGTGAATGGTAATCAAACAAGTACTTCAAATAGAAAATGTGTCAGGGAATCGAAGGCAACTAATCCAATATAGGTCGTATAAGTATAAACAACTTGATTATTTATAGGTCGTATAGCTGCATCATATCGTGGGTTTATAATTAGATGGTCGTATTAGTGAGTATGAGGGAGATAGGACATTTAAATGAAATCCAACAACTCGTCGATTACGCACCGAAGGGCTCATTAGAAACTCACTAGTAATATGTTCTTGATTAAATTCAGACCATATTAATTTATATAGATACATCACCATCTAATCCTTTTTAGTTAAATCATTTTTTATAAAGTAAAAGTTTCTACGATACTACTTTAGTAATAACGGTAACTTTCTGTTTTTAGTGTTTTTTTTCGTTTTATTACGTCCGCTTCGTAGTAAGACGGTTATCAAAAATTATAACCTTTTCAAAATTTGAGTTTTGATGTGAATAGTGATTTTACTGTTACATAACCAGTTATCTATTAATTGGATAGATTTAGTATGTAAATGTGTAACTTATTCGTTTTAACTCGTTTTTAGAGTTATTCGAAGTACGGTTTCTCGTATTTAAAGTTTTATTATATTAATGGTGTTTTAAAAATATAATTTTCTATGGTGAAAATAGTACTTTTTATAATAATAGTTATATTTATAGGGTATATTTAACGTAAACTTGAATTCGTGTATCTTTGTGTTATAATCGGTATTTTTCGAGTTTTTATCATTTTGGAATCGTATGAGGTGTATTATCTTATAAAATGTAAAATCTCCCTATCTAATACCGAATTAAATCAGCCACAAATGTCTTTAATCTCCATGAAACCATAAATTTCCTTATTTAATTTTAATCACTAGTTTATACTTAAATATTTTCACTTAACCAAAATGTTAACATACTTATAATCTCATTATTCCATGATATTACAATAATTCATTGAAAAAGTGATACAAAATCTAATCAACGTAAGTTATCGTTTAACTGTTTAAAACCTAAATGTGATTTAGTTATATTCGAACATCGTAAACACATAAAATGATTAAAAGTAAAGACATAACGAGTTTATAGATAACTTATAGTGATGATGATGTGAGAGATATAATCAAAAACCTTGTTTGATTTTTAAACCAAGCTTGAAGAATGAAATCAAAATTTTTCACCGAACCAAACTTCTTTTTCTTGCTTCACACCTTGAAAGGTTAACCAAGACTTCAAAACATCTTAGTAGGTCTTAGATATGTTATGTGTATGCTTGTATGAGTTGTATAAAAAAGATTGTATGGTTTGTGTGTGGTCTTGTGGTAGTTGTGAGCTAGAGAGGAGCGAAAGGGAGAGGTTTTGAATCTTTTTATTAAGGTCAAGTGTATGTATGTGTTTTTCTCACATACTGATTATTTATGTATTAGCTATTCAAAATAAGCAATAGTGGTTTGCGAACAGAAGAGGGTCTTAAGAGGAATGGTCAATGGAGACATATTAGGGCTAGTTTAATGGCAAGGAAATTATACAAGACCATTGTGTAAATTGTGTGATCTTATGTTATTAGAGAGCCATAAGCCCACGAAATTTTTGGGGGAGGGTGTGCTAGTAAATATCTTTGATCTTTTATTGTATAATTACTTGCTTATTTGAAGCTTAAAACTTATAATTATAATAGTGTAGATGTATAACTTGTAAAGTGTAGGTTCTAACTTGTTTATTTTATGTATCATATGACCAACTATGTTAACATGGGTGACGTTTAATAAAACTTTGAGCATTGGGTATAAACATAGGTATTTGTTGAAGCGTAGATTAATTTTGGTGGTTCCGGTAGTGCCTAAACTTAATTTATCGCGAAACGTAACGTTTTACGTAACGATGAAAATAAAACATAATAAGGAAATTATTATTTAGTAATAATATATAATGATTATTTGACAGTAACTTTAAATTGTTTGGTGGTTTAGCTAATAGTTGATTTTAAGTTTAGCGGTTTAACGTATCGTTAAATTAAGCGATACGGTACGAAAACAAAATTGTGATATTAATTGCGTCTGAACATTGATAAAACTTTTATGGATTGTTACATTTTTAAGAAGCAGGATGTTATCTACTATCATGATTGTGTGAAGAATATATTTGTGGATTGGAGCAATGTTTGTGAAGATTGGGCTTAATATAAAGATGAAAACGATCAACGGGTTTTTAGGATCGATCTTGGTTTTTATGTGTTTATATTTGGAGATATAAGTATGAATACATGGAGGTATTAATTTATATTAAAGTTGCGTATCATGCTATTAATATTGTTCGTATACTTAGGCTCAAGATGGGATGTAGTTATAAACGATTGGTATTATGTAATTAATGTGGTTTATAACAGTAGTGGCTTTCAGTTACTATGTTATCATTTTTATTACTGCCTTTACACTTATGGTCATTTTTGGAGATTTATTAAAGATTGTTGATTACAAAGAATCAAGTTGATTTCATTATTTGATGGTGTAGTTGAGATTCACAGCTGGGTGTTCTTATCCATATTTAAAGTGTGTTTATGACAGGAATCCGGCTTTTAACGATAATTGTCTCGTGCTTGAAATGTGTGACGATGACTTGTTCAAATTAGCAAAAGTGTGTGATTTTCTTAAGGTATCATGTCATTTGTATATTAGTATGTGTCATGAAGATGGGGATTTTGCAAGAGGTAGCGGTCTATTATATTTAAAGTTCGCGTTATTGTGGATAGTGCAAGACATAGACACCGTTTGGGAGATTCAAATTCTCATCAAATTCGTTTATACTCAGTTTTTTCATTGTAATCATATAGTCGCCTACAGAGGTTCGAGATTAAGAGATGGTAAAATATTGGTTTAAGGGATGTTAAAGATTAAATGTTTAACCATCTACATAACCATTAAAGGAAAGTGTTTCGTTATATTGCTAGTCATTTTTTAATCACTGAGTTTAAATTCACCTCTTGAGTTCATTATTGTATTGAGCTTTATGGAGGAGTAAATTGAGTAAGTATTTGAAAAAGGTTTGGTCGTGTGGTATATGTTTTGGTGTTATGATCCAGTTGCATATTACAGAAGACTCCTTCTAGATGATTACAAAAGGGGAAGAAGATTACTGGTTTATTGATTTGCAAACTTTATGGTGTTATTGGTGCACCATGTTCAAGGAGATTTAATCAAGGGGAAGCATTGAGATTTTGTTTCATTAAGAGAGATGATTAATATCTCAACTTCTCAGTTAAGGGGAGACGTGTACGGACTTTGTGAGTTTTGTTCATCAAATAGGGGAGATTGTGGGATTCTAGATTTGATGAGCACAAAATAATATCAGAATGAAACAAATCGGACCTAAATTGTAATTACAAAAAATCTACAGGTGGTGACGGACTATGTAGATAAAGATAAAGGATTTTTGAAGATATCAGAAGATTCCTTTATAAGATAAAAGATACAGAAGATATTAGAGATATTCTTAAATGTTTTTAATATATTGTTTGTTCTTATTTCTGTTGTAAGACTTGTATCTTATATATAAGAGCATTATCAGCATATGGTTTAGATATCATCATCGAAAACTAGAGCTTCCAATGAGAGTCTAGATAGGTTAGATAGCAAATCGACTGATGAGAGTCGAATAGTACACCATAGTTAGTTGGTGTAGCCCCAAATTATAGTTGGGGTAATAGGGAAAGGTTCAATAAAGAAAACCTTGTGATAACTTTGATTGTGTTCTTTATTATTCCGCTGCGTGTTATCAATCATTGTTATAGATCAACATAGATCAATAGAGATCAATTAGCAATCATAGCTTGTAACCTAGTACGATTCAAGTTATAATATAAAGTGTAAGTTTGTTAGAAGATCTCTTATGTTTACTTAATACTGTTCTTCTTAGCATTGTTGAGAGTCGAATAGTACACCATAGTTAGTTGGTGTAGCCCCAAATTATAGTTGGGGTAATAGGGAAACGTTTAATAAAGAAAACCTTGTAATAACTTTGATTGTGTTCTTTATTATTCCGCTGCATGTTATCAATCATTGTTATTGTTCATCCTAGATATATAAGATCTAATCAATCTTGAGCTTTAAACGATCTTATCAGAATATAACAATGATCAACCCAAAGTCTTCCACTAAGAAATTTAACCCAACCAAATACACTTGCAATATCCTTTTTAAACCATAAATAACATGCACTATAACCCTTGAAAATCTTTAGAAAACCTTAAACAAAAGTTACCCTTAAACTAAGAAGATGATGATGATCTTTGTGATGATTTAATGAATAATAACCCAAAGATATTAACTATGACCTAAACCTTTCAACTTAATAATATTATTTAGCAAATGTCAAAGTTTTTGAGTGTTGGTGCTTGTGTGTTCACGCCAAAAAAGAAAAAGAGTAGGAAAAATAAATGTGCACTTTTTATATAAGGTATACATGCATTTTATGCAACAAAAAGGGACACGTGTACTTAACATGTGTGTCCTTATGACATTTGTTAAGGTGTGGCATCAAGGTTTTGGTTAGCTGAATTTTGTAAGTGTTAGGGGGTATTATAGTTTAATTTTTTGATAAATTTAGTATAAGTGGGTATATTTAGGGCTAATGTGTAAAAATATAAGGTATTGTAAGAGTTAAGGCTGAACCACGAAGCGAAAACGTATAAAATAAAAATAAAATTATATCATATGAGATACTTTTCTGATTTATAGTTTCCTATCTTACTTATTCTTAATCTTTCTTGTAAACCCCTAGCCTCTCTAGTATAATAAAGAAGGTAGGCGTCCTAAGGTTTTATTAATATTCAATTCACAATGTAAACCTAAAACGTGGGTGGGTACTCTAGGCGTCAGAGTACCTTTTGTAAACGCCTAGGAGTATAGTTTTAGCTTATTAGTAGCTTAGTAGTATAGTAAGCCTTTGTATCCTTCACAAATACAATGAAAGCTAACGTTTATAGTAACACCTTGTTCTTAACTATGATTGTATATTTGTTATTCGCTGGATCCATGTTTATGATATCCTAGAATGAGCAAGAGCGGGATTAACATTGGTATCATAGCCTCGTGGCTCTACGAATCTAGGATCTCCAGTGTCCGTGTTGCATCCATGGATGTTCTTAAAGGGCCAAAAACCCTATTTCTGAAAATGATAATGGATTTCGATCATATTATCTCTGCTCTGATTGATTTTAGTTCTTCAGAAGCTGTTTATTGCATAACAAATACTGCCCAGTTTGGTCCTGGACCAAACCCCATTATTAATTTCAACAGGCATGGGGAGTTGATCTGGGATCCAACTGATAAACTCTAGCAGATACAAATTTTTTTTGTCTCTGGTAATAATACTCGTATTTCAAACCCTGTTATTTTATGATCATGATTTGATCTGGAATGGATCAATGGACGGATATATGGGGAGGTAGGTCTGGGACCAATAATGAACCATACTGAATGTACTAAGCATGTTTGTAAGCACTATTTCAAACAAAGAAAGATTATGTATGTATGGATCTATTGTGTTCGGATTAGGCGTGTTCCGTATTGTTAACTGAAGATTCTACACATATATATCTACAATCTGACCGGAGCGATCGTCAAGATAAGCTTTTGATAAAAAGTTATGCTATGACGAATTTGGCTGCAGAAAAGGTATTATTTTTAAGTTTTGTTTTGTGATTCAAGAATGAAAGCTTTGAGATTCGTAATATGTTATGAAGATGATAGTTGTCTGCAAGCTGCTAATTACATCTGGTAATAATAACGGGTGAGTATTATTATTGTTTCGACTGGCTTTGGTGAGGAGGTCCGACGTACGTGACCAACAATGAACCCTAGCTGAGATGTAGTGAGTATGACTTGGAGGAACTAGATCGACATGATTATTGCAAGTCGAATTAGTTTTCATGATTGATTTCATGAAGCACGACATATTTAAAGAACAACAGATATTGTGTGATTGTGACAAGAGTACAAAGCTGCCAAGGATTCACGCTTGTTTCACTTAGTACTGCTCGTATTATTTTAGTACCGCCAGAAGAAACGAGTTAGTACTGCTGGCTGTTGGTTTGTACCGCTGGTTAGTGACAGAAACTGCGACGACTCAGTGACAGAAAATTGTGTCACTAAAGCTTGGGAGGAAGGAGCAATTGGATTAGTGACAGTTTTTGCAACAGTGTTGTGACAGCTTAGTGACTACTTTGTGACAGTTTTGGGACAGAAAGTTGGTCACTAAAATGGCAGTTTTTAAGTTTGTACCGTTTGATAGTACCGCTTGCTTTGTCCGATATAACTAGTATGTACCGCTAGTGTTGACAGATATCGGACGACACACACTTTTGGACGTGTTTGGATCTCGGACGATGATGTGGATAAAGGCTCGTATTGGTGATTATTTTTTTGATGACATTTGGTGCAATAGTCTTTGAAACGGGTATGCACATTCGGTGCAGCGGATTTCGTTCAAATATGCGACAAGGACACTCTTTTGATGAACACTTAAGATTGCAGGCATTGTGCCGCCTACGTATTTGATAAATTAACTATTTCATTTTGCAGAATTATGTGAACATGGGCTACTTTCTATTAGGTAACAGTTGATCGCGTGTTAACGAAAGTTTGAACACGAGTGGACGATTGTTACAGTCTCGTAGAGTCGTACGATACAACTAAGCTGATAATTGCGTGGTCACGTAAGTATGGATGATGGAAGCGCACCTAGATGATCTTCTTAATGATTACTGTTTGGAGCTTAATAAGTTCGAGGTTCAAAAGATGGTAAACATGTTCGTTTAAGGGGAAGCTTATTTTTGTTTATTTGTTTTACCATCTACATGTACTCCTATTTGATATGACAAAAAGGGGAAGCGTGCATGGATAAAGGGGAAGTCTTCATCTTTATTAGCTTCAGGGGAAGCTTGTGCTTATGAGTTTTGTCATTATCAACTAGGGGAAGATTGTTGGGAATTATACTTTGAGTTGATTATGACAAAACATATTAAAGATGGAGGATCTACAAGACAAAGCTGGAATAACATTAATGCTGATTGAAGATTAGTCAAATAGTATTTAATGCTGATTTATAGTTTCCTAATCTTACTTATTCTTATCTTGTCTTGTAAACCCTAGCCTCTCTAGTATATAAAGAGAGGTAGGCGTCTAGGTTTATTAATTATTCAATTCACAATGTAAACCTAAAGGTGTGTGTGTACTCTAGGCGTCAAGTCTTTGTAAGACGCCTAGGATTATAGTTAGCTTATTAGTAGCTTAGTAGTATAGTAAGCCTTTGTATCCTGATCAAATACAATGAAAGGCTTAACGTTTATTAGTAACACCTTGTTCTTAACTATGATTGTTTTATTTGTTATTCCGCTGGATCATGGTTATGTGATATCCTAAATGAGCTAGATCGTGGATTAACAGGGGGGTATTATAGTTTAATTTTTTGATAAATTTGGTATAAGTGGGTATATTTAGGGCTAATGTGTAAAAATGTAAGGTATTGTAAGAGTTAAGGCGGAACCACGAAGCGAAAACGTATAAAATAAAAATAAAATTATATCATATGAGATACTTTTTTGAAATAATAAATTACGTAGAGCGCGTAGACTAATATTTAGTCCAAAGCCGGGTTCACTTTTAATAAATGTTTTATTACGAACGCGAGATAACATATCCGGTTAATCAAAAAATAAATTTTACTCCAAAGTAAATTAAATAATAAAGTATGGAATAAAATAAGGATAAAAAATTTATGGGGTATATAATGGGAATATTTAACTAGATGGGACACGAAGATGGATATTAATTCTAAACACGGCTCAAGCTTAGCTAGGAACGCGAAATTGCCGAATCAGGTAGCAGTAAAAATAAATTTTTACTTAAAGGTAAAATAAAAATAAAATAAGATTATATTATTTACCTGAATTTTATGAAATCTCACAGTCGATCCCCCTAAGGTAACTCTGGTCCCCAGAGTTCAACTAACGACTGCAGCAGACGAGGAGGTGGCGAAAAGGATGCGGGTACTTGCTTCTGAATTGGTCTTCCCGCTTTCATGTGCATTCGGGTCCTCGTCAAGTTCAAATAAACCTTGACTATAGAGATGCGGCATGTCAAGGTTTTCACCAGGTAAACATTTCTTTCAATGCAGGGCTAAAGCTCCTATCTTCTTATTACGCGTCAAAACTTGTTCGAAGGGTTCTATAAAATAATAAAACAAGATAACAAACTAATATTGAATAAACAATGGTTAAGGCATGAAATGTCTGCAATGTGCTTGTAGGTACGGATTACTTTTTATGAAAATCATTGATAAAGAGAGGGAATATTTGTACTAATGAGAAAACAATTGAAAGCGTAGAATTATTATGTCATAACGATGATCCAAGAAGCATATGTCAAGTATCAAAACATATCAAGATCGAAAAATGAATTTATGTCGATAATCAATGCGAACGTAGGAGTCAGATAAATTATTAATCTTCAAAGGAAGTGAATGCCAATGCAAATGGATTATAATGACTTTGATATTTCAAGCTTAGAGAATTCTAAACGAGAGATTAATTATTTTATAAACAAGGTAGCATACAATTTTTCTTAATCAATGCAACGAAAGAATGAGTAAATCATGAAAGAAGAATGGTCATAGCATCGCGAGTGAAATAAATAAGAGTATATGAAGAAATAATAAAAGATATCGCGAGCATGTAAATTATGAATATGTCAATGGCTTAAGAGAGCATGTATAAGAATGTATGTACAAATGTAATAATGATTAAAAGAATAAACATATAGAATGATTCGCATAAGAATTTACAATCAATGAAATAAGAATGATCATTTGTACGAATAATTGAGCAAACAAAGGATCGATTGATCATAATAATGGTAGGATAGAAGTAGGTGTCAAGAATATCAAAATATTGTAACGGTAAAAAAGAAATGAACGTAAAGAATTATGAAAGACTTTAGAGAGTCATTCATGAAATTAACCGATGCAAACGAGGAGATTAATATCAATAATTGAAAGAGACATATCTCAAAGAAACAATATGTCAAGAATGTTAAACAAGATAGGAGAATTAATTGTACAAACAATTAATTATTAAAGAGAGTTAATGCCAAATGACTAAAACAAGCACACTTTAAGGAAATGGTTTATCAAAAATGTTAAAATAAAACATGAGAAATTAATTGTGCAAAAAATTAATTATTAAAGGTAGTGGAAATATCTATTCCACAAGGCAAACAATACATTGAAAGTTTCCAAAGAAATATTTTAAATAAAAAGGTCATCATTAACTATGATGGTCAAGATTCTCACTACGAAGTAGGGATGCTTGTTGTATGGTTCCCAAATGATATTTCGGTAAGAAGACGTGACCTTTATTAGCGTGGTTTGTCTCAAGGATCTTTATGCATGATTCGATTTTGACATCTCAGATCGTGTTCCGTCTTAGGCAAAGAGCACGTCGGCCATACGTTGGGTTATAAGTCGTTGGATAGCTATTGAACTTTAGAAATTGTCTTCTTGGTAGCATAATTCTCTAAAATCACAAGGAGAAAAGGAGAAAGGATATGATGTTAATGAGTCGTGTTCCGAAAGTAGGTGCTCCAAGGCGCCATGTACGAGGAGACGAGTTAATTGTAGTATTCCAATTAGTCGGCATGCTTCTATGCAGTGGGTTACGCGACAACGTATGCGTTTCAGAAGTATGAGACGAATGTTCAGTTCAGAGTCGATTAGTAAAATAATCGATGGGATCGACAAAATATGTCGAGTTTCGATATCATCATGAATAGAATTTAGTAAAGTCGTGAAAAAGTTTTGGAGATCATCGTATCACTAACAATGTCTTGAGGAAGGTTTTAGAGACCATTGTATCACTCACAACGTCTTAAAATAACGAGTCCATTGTGTCACACACAATGTCTTAAGAAAAGTCTTAGTATTGATATAAACATCATTTATATAACAAGAAATATAGGGGCACTCAAGAAGGCAGACATAAGTGATAAAAAATAGTCGACATTTATATAAAAATTATCCTTATATAAGTAAATATCAATAATCTCAAAGATAAGCGTAAGAGATCAAAAAGAAAGTCGAGTATTATAAAATCATTATCCATATAATACTAATAGTAATGCTCGAGGGTGTAAATATAAGGAACCAAGAAGTACGCGCGCACGGATATCCGATAAAACAAGAGGAGAGACTAAATTTTGAAAAGTAGTCATAGTCTAGGTTTTGAAAACGACCCAGTTATCTATGACCGGAGCTCTAATACCAATCTGTCACACCCCCAGAATCAGACTGCAGCGGAACGGTAACATATAGGGTGCGACGTCAAACGCACAAAGTACAAGTCACAGGAAACGACCTCAAAATAAGATGTTTTTAAAATACACTTCAATATGTTTCCCATTCAATACATTAAAAATCAGAGTTTACAAATAGGTCCCAACATTTTTAATAAAACCCAATGTTTTCAAACATGACATAAAGTTTGGATAAAGTTTCCATCAATTGTAAATAAGAGAAAGTTTTTTTTCAAAACAAAGTATTTTCAAAAGAAGTTTTATCGAATGTATAAAAATGAAGAGTCTTCGAATTACAATCCGTGCGGCTTCCCTCTGAGCAAAATACCTGAAAACCTGATATAAACATACTAAAAAGTCAACAACATTGTTGAGTGATTTCATAGGTTTAAGTAAAAGCAGTATTGAAATAGTTCAAGTAATATTTTAGTAAGAAAAGTAGCGTTACAAAATTTCAAAGTATTATTTCTGAAATCCAAGTAGTGATTCGATAAGTCAAGAAACGTTCAGTAGTGGACCACAAGAATAAAGTAATAGTATACTACAAAACAAATTCAGTAGTCCAAAATATGTATTATTGCACTAAGCTCATGACCCCGAAACCTTAACTAGTTTTGTGCCCTAGAGAAATTTAGGATGTTTTCCAAAAACCTAACTGTCCTCACAATGTTAAATGCACCATGGTCAACTTGTGACCAAAAATTAAAGGTGGGGATTGTCAGTCCCGATAGATCTATCCATAACACTCGCACTTACTATAATAGCAATTAATAGTTCATGATTGGTAGGGACTTAAATGGCAAATGCGGTAACTTAGGCAATAATCTGGATAACATACAATTTAAAAACACTTATGTCTAATAGTAAAAGAAGTAATGTTCAAAACTCACGGTTTTCATATATATAGGTATTCAATGATCTCAAATCATGTAGTAAGCAATTTAAGCTTTAGTAAATTCATGAGTAAACAATGTTGATCCCACTTCAATAGACCGAATTCCTTAAGCTTGTTTAAGGTTTAGTTATATAAGATAAATCTAACACAACTATAGTAAAAGCTTTGTTTGAATGTATTAAAGATTATGCGGAATCTAATCTTTAATATTAAGAAGAATTATCAATGAAACAGTAATTCAATGAACATACAATTCAACAAATAAGCTCCAATATTATTAATGATAATAATACGAACACTCTCAAAGTATTAGGGTTACAAAGACCTTGAAGCTAAGAATTATACAACTAATAATATATGGTTTTGGTTTGGTACCTCAAACTCTATACCCTAGGACCTCCTTTTATATACCAAGGAGTCCTAGTCGGCTTACAATACTTTCCTAAGTATCTAAAATCTTTTCTATAAACAACTAATACATATCATATAAGCAGTACTAACTAGCATCATTAACTTGATATTCACTAGCAGTAGTAACTTCAAGCATATTTTTACTAGCAGCATTAACTTTAGCTGAGCAGTCTTAACTTTGTACTAGCGGTAGTAACTATTTAGCATATTTTTTTGAAGTCTCTGGGCAATACTAATATTCACTAGCACTACTAACTGTGTACTAGCAGTAGTTGTGAAGATTAACGAATCGTTGTAAGCTCAGATTGTTTAGATCTTTATATAGGATAAATAACATTAAACATAAAATAATGCATAGCGGAAATAGCATAATGAACAAAGTTATTTCAACAATGTTTTTCATTCATATTATTCACTATTCGTCCCAATTCTAGATGAACAATTCTAGAATGATTACTCTAACTAGTAACAGGATCAATGACACATTGACCTTGGGGCTACACAACAAACTAGGCGTCTACATTAGAAGACTTACGCCTAGACACACACACACTTTTCTGGTGTTTACATCTAGACACACACACATACTTTTTTGGTGTTTACATCTTGACACATACAGAAAAGTACACGCCTGATATCTCTTTATATAGTAGAGATATCTAGGTTTACAAAGGATTGTTGATTCCTCTTCTACCTTTTGTTGTTTCTTTATCATCTTCCACCTTTTGCTTCTTTGCATTTTCTTGTATCAGCTCTGTTCCTGCTCTCTTTTCTTTGCCTTCCACCAACTCTGTTCTAAAGTCTTCAAATGTATTTACCCTTTTGAATGCTCTATCAAACATCTCTTGGATAGAATCAAACTCTTTAAACTTCAAATCTTTGAGCTTGTATCCTTCCATGTTCTTTAGGTAAGTACACATTATCTTTCTCTGTTGAGCTTTTGTTGGTGGTTTGTTTCTTTTCTCTTCTGCTCTTTTAGCTGCAAAATGCTTTCTTCTTTTCTCTAAGAGTTGTTGAAATAATGTAGCCTTTTCTTTAATAGACAACTCTTCTTGTTCTTGTGCTTGCAATCTTTCAGCCAATTGATGATCAACATCAATCTTTGCCTGTATATCATCCCATGTTTCAATCAAGGCAATATTGGCTTCTTTTTCTTTTTCAGCTTTCTCTCTTGCAAGTCTTTCTTCTTCATCAAATTCAGCTTGTAATTTTAAAGCAGCTTCTTCATCAGCTGATAAGATCTTCCTTCTCATAGGCTTTACAAGTTCTATCAATATTCCTTTACCTTTGTCCTGTGATTGTTGTGAAGATAGTTGTGAAGATATTGTTGTTGTAGATTCACCCTGGCTCTTGTATAACAACCCCTTTCTCCTTGGGTTTTGTACTTTTTATTTCCATAAGTGCTTGAGCCAAAGTAATATCATCAATAGTTGTAATTGTAGCAGTAGTTGTAACAGCACTAACAGTTGTTGCATCACCAGCAGTACTAACTATATAAAAACATTATTTACAATCTTTAACAACAACTTATTGTTTTGCAACAAACACTTCCTCACCATTTAAAACATAACATCAAACATCTCTTCATCCAAAATTTTGAACACTTAACCAGGGTAATTTATATCTATCTGTATCAATGGCAACAATTCTCTCTGTTTGGATGCATCCTCACCCAAACTTTCTTCATAATCAGAGGATTCTATCCTAGCAGTCAAACCAATTTGTATAATCTCTTCAGCTTTTAGTTATCTTGACCTATTTTCTTTTCAAGCTTTTTTGACCTTACCTTTTCAAAACTACAATCTCATATATTTTGAGTGGTCCTTTGTCTCTCAAAATCAAGAACCCTGTTGTTGTAAGTGGTACAGGATGCCATCAATCATCAAGCTTTAAGTCTAACCTCATCACTTTGAAGTGTGTTACCTCTTCCGGGCAGTGAATCATTAGAATTTTTAGATACACTCTCAAACCTAGTTTGAGCAATAGTATCTCCTATGGTTTCTTGGTATCTGGGACCACCACCTGAAGTAGTTCCTAGGGAACTAGATTCATTAGGTGTTGCCTTGGATTGGGTCTTATTGATGTTACCACTGTCCTGCTCTGCTTCTAAGCTAGAAGCAGTAGTGGCAGCCCTTACCAAACTGTCACCCAACTCCTTATGGACAGCCTCATCTGCAACATTTTCAATAGGATCACTAGGCTGAGGTACCTGAGTGTCCTTTCTTTTAGGCTTCAGGTTGTTGTGTCTTTTGAGGTTGAGTAGATGGTTGAATAAAGGTGGGCGTGTGAGGGATCATTAGAATTGCTGAACCTCACCCAATTGATTGTTTGTACCACCATTGATTGAAATAAAGTTTGTTTACTCTACCAGAAAAACCTTTGCCTACCCTTCTCATATTTCCAAATATCTTTTTAGTGTGAGAGGGTGCAATATAAATTCTCTTATGAGTTGGCATCACATCAAGTTGTTGATCCAAAAAATACTTGTACAAACCTTGGATACATCAAAAATTTGCCAGACAAATTATCCAAGTTTCTAATCATACTTTCAAAAATGAATTTTGAAAAGTTAAATTTCTGGTTTGTAGCTAAACAGATAATGGCAGATGCCATAGTACTACTAAACTCATTCCATGCAGTAGTCTTTGGACTTAGACACTGTAAGATAGTATGAATTAGAAATTTCCATTGTGAGGAAAAAAGTGGTTTATAAAAAGTTAGCTTTTATGAATTTTTCTCATATCCCATCAATGTAAGTTGTTCAAAAATGGTAGAATTTGGTAAACAATCAACACCTTCCTCATCAGCTAGTTGAAGATCCCTTCTAACAGATGATTCAGTGATGATTATCTTCTTGCCATCTACTAGGGCATGTAACTGTGCTTCCCCATTGATAGTTTTGACCTTGACAGTAGACCAGAATTGTTCAATGCAAGAAATATATATAGTAGGATTAATCGTTAATGCATGCCTTATAGGGTGTGCATTTAAAAAATCCACAATTTGTTTAAACCCATCACTCTCTGTGGGTTTAGACAAAAATGCGACCATATTATGAGTATCAGCAAACTTTAGAGTCGTTATTATGTAAGGTTTTGATAAAGGATGAAAAAATTTGAGTAGGGATTGTAGTTAGAAGAGTATTTTGAAAGAGTGAAAATTGATTAAAGGATAGATGAATCCCTTAATCGAAGTAGTTATGAAAAATACCCTCAACAACATTAACTTTTCACCCAGTAGTAGTAACCCAGCACTGGTAATTATACCTAGCATTACTTTGATTACAGCATAACTCCAATTCCATTCTAAACAGCTTTTTCATCATCAATTTAACACTTTTCTTTGCTTTTCCTGCAAAATGTTAGTCCAAAAACCAAGAAAACACAAGCCATAGCAATTTTCACAATTATCACAATATTAATTATACCTAATAGTATCAGTATATACTAGCATACTAATTATACTTAACAGCAAGAAACTTTAATACATGAATAAACAGTTTACAATTCATACAAAACTCATACAGAAACATAAAGAATTAAACGGACTTAAAAGATTTAACAATTCCAATACTAACAAGCAAGTTAATATTTATTATTGAAATCTACACTTACTATCAAATGCTTTTGAAAGCAAATCTGCAATATTTCTTGCAGTAAGGATTTATGACCATTTAAATCAATTTCTTTTCATTGCAATCTCTAATAAAATGATTGTCTGGTCTCTATATGCTTTTGTTTTTTTAATGAAAAACATGATTTATAATTATGAAAATAGTACTATTAATGTCAATAAAAGAATTTTGGTATGCATAAAATAGTACCCATAATCAAGTAGTTGATCTGAAATCTCAAAGCACTTGTCCACAACAACTTGAAGCAGCCACATACTCAACTTCTGTTGTGGAATTTGCAACCACTGTCTGTTTCTTGCACTGCCATGATATTAATCTACATCGAAGTGAGTAGACAACCTCATGTTGAAGACCTCCTATCCAGCCCTTTTTTTTGGGTAAAGCGACTCACTCCTCGATAAAAATATTTAATCCTAAAAAAGCCAGATAAGTACAAAAGGAATTGAATGAGTGCCCACATTAAACCTCGAGAAAGAACTCGAACAACCATTAAATCAATGAAATGCCATAAGATTACTACATGTATGCTACCAAATCAAAAGGAGAATCTTTTGGATACCAAAGCCCAATTTGGTTTACCTTTTAAGTATCAATAAATCCTTTTACACCAGCTTGAAGATGTGAAACTTTTAGATTGACTTAGAATCTAGACAGGCCACACACTACAAGACATGTGTTCGGTCTTTAAGATGATAAGGATACATCAATTGAATCAATGCATTGACCTATACATAAAACCCATCCACTTCCTCACCATCTTCATCCTTAAGCAAGGCTTTTGATTTCCATTGGCTGTGCCTGCAGCCTTGACTTCTGTAAACCAAATTCTTTAAAATTTCTTCAACAAATTGTTTTTGACTTATAAATATGCCATCCTACTTCTGCTTCACTGTAAACCAAGAAGAATGTAAGTTCTCCCATAGAACTCATCTGAAATTTTATGCATCAACTTCTCAAATGCAATACATACTTCCCTTCTTTTGTTTGAACCAAAGTATGATATCAACCACATAAACTTGGACAACAAAATATCACCTTTAACTTTTGATGAATAAGGTCCTTGTCAATTTTCCCTCTTTAAAAACCAAACTCCAACATATATGTTGACAAGGTTTTCATACCAAGCATCAGAGCTTGTGATGTAGTCCATACAGTGCTTTTTTTCAACCTTGTAATACTCTATCAGAAAGTCTGGATCTTCAAATCACTGGGTGGAAGACATACGTACACCTCTTCTTCAATCTTTCCATAGAGAAAAGCACTTTTTACATCCATTTGATACACCACAAAATCTTTAAATGAAGCATAAGCTAAAAATAGCCTAATTTCTATTAATTCCTTGTCAACAAGGCAAAGACTTCTCCATAGCAATCCTTTTTCTTGTGCATACCCCTTGACAACCATCTGCTTTATTCTTATCATAATTCCCCTTTCATCCTTTTTATTCCTGAAAACTTATTTAGAGCCTATAGCCCTTTTTCTATTTGGCAAATCTACTAAAGTCTAAACTTCTTGTAACTTGAATTGTAGAAGCTCTTCGCACATATCACACTATTCAGCTGGATCAGCAATGCAATAAATTACCTTTTTGGGTTCTTCTATGATAAAAAGCAAGCAAACAAGCAGTTTTGAAGGTCTTTATGGTTTGTTCTTTGTTGAATAGTACTAACAAACCCATGTTCCTCCAAATTCTTTGACATCTTTCTTGTTTGTGTAGCTGATTGCAAATCTCCAATCACTTGATCAAGAGGATGATCTTTATGAATTCTTGTAGTTGGAATAGGACTGACTTGGATTGTTGTATCCAAATTGTTCATGTCAGCCACTGCACCATCATCTTCATCATCTCTTGAGAAGTCAAATATGCTATAATCTTCCAAAGCAGGCATATTTGGATCAAATGGAAGTTCAATGCTTGTTTTTCCACCAACAGCATTAACCTCATTTGTGCCAGCAGCATTAACATTGTTAGTGCTGTTAACATTATCTTCCTTCTCTTGATCATTACATTCACTTTCTTTTCTTGGATCTTCATCAACCTTCTTTCCATCATCACTTGAAGGTTTGGATCCATCATCATGAGAACTCTTTGGATCTTGAGAATATGGTGGATCAGCAGTCCATAATGGTAGCAAAATGTAATCCTTGACAGGTTCTGTCTCCTTTCTAGCTTGACCTGCATTATCACTTGCTTTTGTACCTGCAAAACCATTAGACTGTGTACCTGCAACAATTGGCTCATAATTCATTATTCTTGTTAGTGCATCAATATCAAATAGCCAATCTGGTCCACTACCTACAGCATTAGGTGTACTCTCACTAAACCTAATATGCAAGTTTTCTTCCACTATCCTTGTTCTACTATTGAATACTCTAAAGGCTTTACTATTTAAAGAGTATCCAACAAAGAAACCTTCATCAGCCTTACCATCAAATTTGCCTAAATGATCTATGGTATTGAGAATGGTAACAAGACACCCAAATGGTCTCATAAAACTTAAAGTTGGTGTTCTACCATGAAAAAGTTCATATGGGGTCTTGTTATAAGGCTTAACTACTAACACTCTATTTTGCACATAGCAAGCAGTATTAACTGCTTCTGCCCAAAAAGTAGTTGGCAACTTAGAATCAGCTAGCATAGTCCTAGCAGCCTCAATTAGTGTCCTATTCCTCCTCTCAACAACTCCATTTTGTTGAGGAGTTCTAGCTACACTAAATTGTCTCAAAATACCTTTCATTTCATAAAACTGATTCATTTCTCTGTTTTTGAACTCAGTCCCATTATCACATCTAATCACCTTAACCTTGTGATCTACTAGATTTTCTATCCTAGTTATAAAGGACTTAAGAATGCCACTAGTCTCATCCTTATAGTAGTCTAAAAAAAACCATGTAAACTACTAAATCATTCTTTGACACTAGGCAATACCATTTTATATCATAAGGCTTTTTACAAATGTTGGACCAAACAAGTCCATATGCAACAAAATGTAAAGGAAGACTGATTAAGTACTTTGTTTCTGGACTTATAAGAGCTCTTTGCTGCTTTCCCTTTTGACAAGCAACATAGGTTTGATCAATTTCAAAAAGTTTGGAAGGTAAACCTCTTACAAGATTTCCTTTAACCAATTTATTCATGGTTTTAAAATTTAAGTAACCTAGCCTTCTATGCCAAAGTTTAGATTCATCAGATGTGGCTTTTGCAAAAAGGCAAGTTAAACCTCCTTTAGGAACTATGTTCTTTAAATCAACACTATACATATTGTTTTCTTTCTAGGAACTCTAAGTAAAGACTTTGACTTTCAACAATTAACTAAAGTTTTGGAGATTTAAAAAACCAAATTACAATTTTTAGTGTCATTAAAAAGAAACACTATTCTTTTTATCACACATTTGTGAGACTCTAAAGAATTAAACTTTAACTCTCATTCAAATACACATTTTCAAAATCTAGATTACCAATTTAAATGGACATTTTCCTGGACTTTCCTCATTTGGAGGGTTCCTTTCAAAGCAACATATCCTCCATCTATCTCTTCATAGTCTGTAAGATAGGACATATCCATTATCATGTGCTTGAGCATACCACTACAATTACTCTCCTTGATTCCTTGTAAATTCATTTGTGGATTGCCCCTGCACATTGGTGTAAGAACATAAGTTTCTTTGGGACCAATCCATCACTGACTTGATCTGCCATGTGCATCCAACATAAATCAAACCTATATTAGGAAGATTGATGCATTGTTTGTTTAGAAACATGTTCTAAATCTTATGCTTGGTTTCCAAACCCAACAAGCTGAGGCCTTAACAGCATTAAAATTATTTCCCTTAACAGCATTAACTACTGCTTTTGGCCTAGCAGTATTAATTTTTTTACCCCTAACAATATTAACCCTTTGATTAATATTACTGTTTAAAATGGTGTTCTTATGAAATGGCCTCTTACAGTTTGAAAGAGCTAGTTAGAAAGATATGACCAATGTCCTAGCAGCATTCACTGTTCTTTTGAGTGAGCAACATTAACTAGTCTATGCATTAATTAACTGATACTAAACTGACTTCATATAGTATCTACTCTTGGAACTAAGTTATGTTTAGCTCATGGGGAGTCTTTTTAGCAAAGTTTTTTAATGATTTACCTTTGAGCAATGTCCAAATAGTTTTATCATCCTTTTATATTGAAACAGTTTTTTGATGTAAATGCAATCACTTGCAAATGATCAAAGCATCCACACACATAACAGGCCTGATTAAATATCTCAAAATTGCTTCATAGTATACTTATTTGAAACATCATACATAGTTCCAATTTCTTTGATTGCCTCTTGGACTGTGAGGTTTTGTCAATGTGCTCAACTTGTTTACAGTTTTCCTAGTATTTTTTTCTTGATGTATAGATTTTGACAAACTCTTCTTAACTATACTATTGCTAACTATTTTCTTTTCAATTTTAGGCTAAGACACATCCTCTTCCTCATCATCTGACACCTTTATTCTTCAATACATGGGGCATCATCATTCTTCCTAACTACCTTAGGCTCTCTACAACTAGACATAGCTTACAGTTCACAACTACAGCTTATTAACAAACTCATCGTCAACCAATAAAATAAGTCATGTGTTGGAGGCAAGAAATTCCTGGTATAGGGGGTAGAACTGCATTATAATTTTCATAGCCTAAACCTTTCTTGCAATTGTCAACTATCTGACACTCTATGAGCTTGTTTAAACTTTTAGATGCATGTTCAAATTTATCTACATTAAGTTGACTGCCATCCTTTTCTTTTTGAACTATGTCAAGATTTTTCCTAAGCTCTCTAATAGTTATTTCTCCTATGTGAATTTCAAATTTTAAGCCCTTAATATCTTTGAATAAAGAAGAACATAATTGTGCTTATAAACTTCACCGATTTTTCTTCCACAACTTTAAACTGTCTTATAACCTAAAACCATTAACTCATATTTCTTTAAATCTTTTAATAGTTGATCATTTTGAGATTTAAGAGATTCAATAGTTTTCAAACAAGATTTTAAACAAATAGAATCATTGGATACCTCTGAGTCATATGAGAAAGCCATGAGTGCATAATTAGGCCCTTCCTCTGCCTGATCCACTCAGTCATATCCACCAAGACATCACAAGACCACCAAAGTTGTGGAAGGAAGTAGTTTATTTCCCATAGGCACCTCCTTCTGAGCTATCCTTGTTCTTGTTTGTCTTGATTTCTTGAGCTCTACACTCCTAGCAAAATTCCCCTCTTGTGGCAGATGTAGCACTTCAGTTAGGACTATCAAAACCAATAGTCTTAATCCATTAACAGTAACATCCTTCCTGTATGTCTTCAAAAGCCTTCTTACCCCATAGTCAACATGGCCATTTGCATCTCAAGTCCCACTCTTCCAAGTCATCTTGGATGGATTTTGTGTGCAAGTCCTCATGTACAAGATGAGACAATTGGTTGAAAACAAAGAATGCACAAATAACAACATCACTCAAGTTATAATAATTGTAGAGTTAGCAGCATTAACTTGAGTGCTAGCATAAGAACTTCATGACAGTATTAACTGCTTCATTAGTGGTGCTAGTGTTGTTATTTGAAGAGGACACAAAAGCCATGTTTTGTGTGCTTGAACTTAAGCTAGACATCCCTTTAACTTCTGGTTCATAATAACTTAAGGTTGTTGTAGAGATCATCCATGCTCATTGTATCCAAATTAGCTTTATTCCTCCACACAACAGCATGTGTGTTCCACTCAGGTGACAACTTTTAATATCTTTTGGATTAGCAGCTTCTTGTGAAACATTTCATCCAAAAGCTCCTAAACAACACACACAAGACTTTTGAAGCCTATGAAAAGTTTGTCAAGCCATCTCTGAACATGTAGCAATGGAATTTTTTCATAATTGCCGTTTAAGGATTCCTTTGATCATTCTTGTAGCTGACATTCCCACCAAATCTCTTTCAACAGCTTCCAACAACTTCACTTAACATCCTTTATTAAGAGTTAAACTTACAGATGTTTAATTGGAATGCCCCCATCATTAAAGTACTTCTAGCTTTCACCTCTAATCTTCTCTGAGCCTTTTCTTCAGCAGTTGTAATAGGCATCACTGTCACAACACCTTCCACAGTTGTTGTTTTTGGCAAGGTTGCACCATTCTCTATGACTTTTCCACAGTGCATAGTCTATCATCTGATATATTTTCATCCTTTCCTTTATATCTCTTACTCACCATGTTTTAGCATGGAACTTTGAATGCAGCACCATTTTGCAGAATCTTGATCATATCTTTTAAAAAAGATACTTGTGTATAAAAACAGTTCTTTCTCTTTTAAAATCTTCTTAACCTGGCTCTGATACTAACTTGTTTGATCCCACATCAATAGATCGAATTCCTTAAGCTTGTTAAGATTTATTTATATTAGAATAAATCACACCACTATAGTAGAAACTTTGTTTGAATGTATTAAAGATTATGCGGAATCAAATCTTTAATATTAAAAAGAATTATCAATGAAACAGTAACTCAATGAACATACAATTCAAAAAATAAGCTCCAATATTATTAATGATAATAATACGAATACTCTCAAAGTATTAGGGTTACAAATACCTTGAAGCTATGAATTATACGTCTAGTTGTATATTTGGTTTTGGTTCTGGTACATCAAACTCTATGCCCGAGACTCCTTTATACCCAAAGTCCTAGTCGCTTTACAATACTTTCTAAGTATCTAAAATATTACCTATAAACAACTAATACATATCATATAGCAGTACACTAGCAAGCATTAACTTGATATTCACTAGCAGTAGTTTAATTTAAAAAATAGTAACTTCAAGCATATTTTCACTAGCAGCATTAACTTTAGCTGAGCAGTCTTAACTTTGTACTAGCAGTAGTAACTACTTAGCATATTTTCTTTGAAGTTCATCAGCAGCACTAATATTCACTAGCAGTACTAACTGTGTACTAGCAGTAGTAAACACTTAACATATTTTCTTTAAAGTCTCTGAGCAGTACTAACTCCAGCTGAGTAGTATTAACACAAACATGAGCAGCAGTAATTCTAACAGCATCAAGAAGACTTTTAATCCTAACAATCATCCCCTAAACTTGATATTCTTCTTCAAAATCATCAAGTTTCTTCATTTAAAGCTTCATCAACACTAGGAGGATGCTTCCAAACACTTCTTTACTTCTTAAGCTATTTTATGATGAATTTTAGAAGCTGATAAGCCATTTCACTTTCATAATCAATATTAAGCTTCTTTTCCAACATCATTGAAAGTGTAAGTGGTGCAAGAGGATACATCTTCTCTACCAACATATAAATCTGCATATGTTGCATCCCTAAGGAATGCACTCCACAAGAGTCATACAACTTCCAATCCAATACTTTGTATTCTTGTTGATTCCTCCATACTGCATCTTCTACATGTAGTTCAAACATTATTTTCAAATCACCCCATAATAACAAATCCAAGCCTTCCACTGGTCTTGTTGAATTATATTTAACTTTTACCAACTTGTATAGATCTTCCAAATCTCCCTTGTCAAAACTTTTAAGCATTTGACTAAAAAACATGTACATTTGAGACTTTTCATCAGCTCTCATTATTTGATAATAGCTTTTTCTTTCTTCTTTATAAATCTTCCAGCCAGCAATACTTGGAGACTTAATAGCTAAAGGTATAACATCAATTGCAACTTCTTTTTCGTTTGGAATGATTTTTATTAACTGTTTAAGCTCTGCTGTTTCTTTGCCATCTTCCACCTTTTGCTTCTTTGTAATCTCTTGTATCAGCTCCGTTCCTGCTCTCTTTTCTTTGCCTTCCACTAGCTCTATTCTAAAGTCTTCAAATTATTTACCCTTTTGAATACTCTGTCAAACATCTCTTGGATAGAATCAAACTCTTTCACCTTCAAATCTTTGAGCTTGTATCCTTCCATGTTCTCTTTAGCTGCAAAATGCTTTCTTCTTTTCTCTAAGAGTGGTTGAAATAATATAGCCTTTTCTTCAATAGACAACTCTTCTTGTTCTTGTGCTTGTAATCTTTCAGCCAATTGATGATCAACATCAATCTTTTCCTGTATATCATCCCATGTTTTAATTAAGGCAATATTGGCTTTGGTATGTGTTTAATTACACATACCTTTTACCTATAAAAACGAGCCTAAATAACCAAAAACGAACATAAAATGCCAAATATATGTGTGTTTTACTATTTGTGTTATGCATGTAACGGATATTCACTAAAGGATAAAAACGAAGCCAAAAACCGACAAAACCGAGCATGGGAATGGAAAGAGCGCAAAAAGTTAAAGTTAAAGTCAACAAAAGTCAAAGTCAAAGTCAACACCAAAAAGTCAAAGTCAAAGACAAAGCCGAAACCGAAGAAAGCTTATCGGGCCAACCCGCACCCAAGTTAATGGGCCGGGTCAACCCATAAAGCTTTATCTATAAATTATAAAAGCCTAAACCCTTTAATCCATAACCGGCCCAAACCAAGAAACATAAGCCCATTACCACTTAACCATAACACACTTCCCCCTTTTTCACCGTTAGTCCTAAAGGACTAACGTTGTTAGTCCCTTAAACCTTACACCATTAGTCCCTTATTAATAACATCCTTAACCCCGTTATCCCAAACACCCAAATCAAACTTTCCCGCCAACACTATTCCCCCATCCTAGTCACTCTCAACCTCGTCCACTACACCCTATTGACAAACCCATCACTTTCTCACAAACCCCACACCATAAACTGCCAATTCCACTTTGGCAATCCTTGGGATATTGATTCGTTGATGAGATAAAGACCAAAATCAATGGCTCAAATGATAAGACTTGGTGAACAAGATAAATGGATGGCTATGATGAAGACTTAAAGCACCTCACACAAGAAACACACCTCTTGTTTCTCTCACAGAAGAAACACAAGAAGAAGACCCCAAGACCTTCTCATTCATCTATATATAGGACCTTTGTAAGCCCTTGAGGCAGGGGAGTTTTTCTTTCAGCTTATATTAAGTTTATTTTAGCTTATTGTACTTTTTTAATAAGCTTTGTACTGTTTTTTTAAGTTTAATGAAATTTATGTTTTTATCCTGTTTTTAAGTTAAATGCAATTTATGTTTTAAAAACGTTTGTTAAGCTCACATAAGCCCTTTTTTTATCTTTTACTTAAGCTGTTTACTTAAACACTATCAGTTTTTCAATAACTTATAGTGTTTAAGTCTTTTTACTAAAAATCACTCAAGAAGCTATTTTGGATGACAAGCCAAACCTGGAAGGGCTTGTGGGTTTTTACTAGCTTGTTTAAACAAGCTAGAGCTTGTAGACAAGGCTCTTTTGAGCAATTTATACCCTTGTTTGTGCAAAGGGTCTTGTAAGTTCACCTTTTGCATTTTAGCTTATTTACTGTTAGCTTATTATATTGCTTATTTTACTGCTCATTAGTGCTTATTTATGCTTATTATTATTGTTTAACGCTTATTTATGCCTTCTTGTAGTTTAAATCTTATTTGTTAATGTTTTAAGTTAAAACCGCTAGTTAATTCACTTACTACTGCTTATCTATTTTGCTTATTTTAAAGTGCTTATTTGTGGTTGTAATTTGCTTAATATTGCTTATTATTCATTGTTCACAATCTGTCTTTGAAAATCCTTGCTTAAATCTTTAAAAACCATGTTTTAAATGGATGTGATAAACTTAAAGGAGTGTTTGGTTTAAGAAGAAAAGTGGGTCAAAAAGGGTGTAAATCTACTTTGGGTCACTAAGCTAACTTTAACAAGCCCTTTTTAAGTCATATTAATCTATTTTAAAAAGTTTTAAAGTCTTAAAGTGAGTTTTAAGGTTTTATCTATAAGATGTTTAAATCTATGGTGTCAAAAACAGTTTAGAATAGCTTATTTGATAAGGACTTTGAAAATAGCTTTAAAGTGTTGTTTTTGAGTTGTTTATGTTGTCAAAATAAAGTAGATAAGAGTTGGTCTAATTTACTTTAGTCTTGTAAAAATTGGTTAAGAATCTGTCAAGTCTTGTTTAAAGTTATAAAAATCCAATTTTCATTCTTAAAATTTGATAAGCTAAAGTAGGTTTTAGCTCTTGAAATTTCTTGCAATAGTAGTTTATAGTATGAATTTGATCTGTTTTAGCTTATTTTCAAGTTTTAACTTATTTTACTAGCTTAAAATAGGTCAGCAAAAAGCTCATTTGTCTTTTAAAAAGAGAACCAAAAAGAGTGCATTCTGCTTAAAGTAGCCTTTTCATGTGGCTTTTTCATGGCTTATCTAAATTTCACAATGATTTTTCTTTGTTGATTCTTGTAGCTTAATGTATAAACTTGATTGTCCTTTTGGTCTTTAAGCCATAAAGATAGCTTAACTAGCTTAAAAATAAGCTAGAAAGTGGCCCCTTAGGCTGTTTGGTTAAAAGTTTTGGCCAAAAAGCTTATTTTCTTTTCTGAGCTTATGGCTTATTGGATTTGCTTATCCTGTGTTTAATCTTTCTTATTATGTTAGGTTTAAGATTCTGTTAGCTTATTTAGCTTAGGGTAGAGCTTATTTAAGCTTATTAGCATTTTCAGTTTAGAATTTTAAGTTTAAAAGCCTTGTAAGTGAATCTGTCATTTAAGCTTAGTTTTAGCTCATTTTATTTGCTTATTTTTGTTCCCTAGTACTTATTAGGTGTAGGTGTGCATTTGTCTTAACTTATTTTGTTGTTTCCTTTGCTTATTTAGCCTTGAAAAGCCAAACAGTTAGCCTTTTAGCCTTTTAGCTTTAAAACCAAGTCTGTCACTTTTAGAAGCTTATTTCCAGCTTATTTTAAGTTTGTATAAAAAGTCGTTTTTCAAAAGTTGCTTATTTTTAAGTTATAAAACTTTTTAAAAAAGAAATTTTCAAAAAATAAAAAAACTTAGGAATTAGGGAAGTCAAGGGTGAGCGAGGCTCGAACCCCTGACATCTACCCAACTCGACCAGGCTTTACACACACACCACAACACCAACTGCCCTGAGGTCTTTTTCGTTTATTACTCCTCACTACTTTTCTTTTATACACATTTTAGCCATTTTAGCTTTCAGCTTTATTTAGTTTTTTAATAGCTTATTTCAATAAGCTGTTTTGACCATTTTATTTTTCCTAGGATTAGCATTGTCCAAAGTACTTTTTATAATTTTTTCAGAAATTTTCAAATTAGTTTAGTATTTTTAATTAATTTTTTTAGATTAAAACAGTTTTTAATTCATAATAAATAAAATAAAAGTCAAAAAAATATAATTCTTTTTTCTAAAATTTTCTTTT